>RANY01000400.1:0-30272 GCA_009805235.1 Neurospora pannonica FGSC 7221
CAGACTCCGACACAGAACTCTCCTACGTAATCCAAACCAAAACCGATTACAACCAAGCCCTCGCCCCCGGSCAACCCGAACCCACCGCGCGCCCCCGGCGCCGTCGCTCCTCCATCACCCGTCTCTTCCAAGCCTGCGAGATCGAGGGATGTTTCCCGCATAAATCGGACGCTATCAGTTTTGCTCGGCGGTGGCTCAACACCCAAAAGGATTCGGGCATGTTTGTGCAGTATGATGAGCAGGAACAACAACCGCGTTCTTTAAGAAATGATGAAGATGATGAAAACGACGACGGGAATGAGAGGCCATGGCCGTTTGGAGAAGACGTGCTCGTTCATGCTGTCGCCTCGACGGGGGAGAATTATTGTGTGGCGGTTAGGACGGCGGAGGGGGCTAGGGAGCGGTTTGGGAAGAAGGTGGTGAGAAGAGGGGGGAGGGAGGTGAGGGAGGGAATGGAGGGAAGGGAGGGGAGGGAGGAGGGGTGGGTGAGGAGTTATTATGAGGATAGTCCTAAGATTGAGACGTGAGGTGCACGGGTTGAGGGGAGGTTAGGTGATGGTGAGGGTGTTATTTGGGGTGGTGATGGGAGAACGTGGGAGGGAAATGGGAGGAAAAAGAGGGATGGATGGGGGTTCGATCGGAGTTTGATTGGAGACTGACTTCCCCTGGGTGGAAAAGGAAGGTTAGTGGTAATGGAATGAAACAACAAACAAAGGTGGTTGTAATGGAGTTTTTCATATACTGTGTATGCTGTTTGATCGATCCTGGGGTTTAAACTGTGGGCTTGTTTTCTTTTCAAGGGAGTTTTTCCTGCCAGGGGCCAGGGGCCATCGTGGTTCGTGAGGTTGGTGTTGGTACCTGTTTGGATTGCTTCGTTACGAATCGGGGAAAGCCGAGAATGGCCACAGACACGACCGTTGGGTTTGACGGCGATGCGAAACATACCTCTTTCGGCTGGTTGCAGTAGGACGCTTTCCACGATAAGTTTGGGTTTTTGTTGGAAACGATGGTTCCAGAATTTACGTTGGTCGAAAAGAAGATGAATGAGGGATGTTTTGGCTCGACTTGACCAACACCATCGATCGCTTTCTGGATTGCTTCTGGAATTGTTGGGGGCCTAAACATCTCGTGTTCAGCTATTTTTGGCTTTGCTGTCACAAAGCTAGCTGAGAACTATTAAACGCCACAAAAATTGGCAAAGAATGAGATAGCAATTGGATGTGCAATATGCAACCATAACGCTGGCGCCTCACTTGTGGGTTGCTTATTTTTGGAGACTGGAAATAGTGATGGTTTTGAAGTAGGCTATCGTGAAGCACCCGTTGAACAAAGAAAGGCGCAACTTCGGTGCATTTGCCTTCCCCTCCAAATCCTGATCTAATGCTGATTTCTTTGACGACCCTTTCCCGCAAGCAGAGAGCCCTTTCCCGCAAACTTCCGACCAACCAACCCAACCTACAACATGACGCGTCTGAAAAAAAGCCACCGTTTTGCGCCATTCCCGTGCATCCCGCGTTTCTCTAAAGGGGTATATACCATGAAAACAAAAAAGCCCGACCGACCAACCGACCAACCGACCCAACCCAAAATCTCAACAAAGGAACGAACAACAGACCCCGAAAAAGTCTCGGGTCCGACTACAATAGTTGGTAGCCCGAAAAGAAGAATCAAGCATGCAAAAGATGCCTCCAACTCCATTTCCTCCTCCTGCAAGACGCTGACGACCTAGAGACGTCTTCGCATGCGAGAAAGTCTTCGATTCGCTGCTTGATATCGTTGGGAAGTTTGTCGATGCTATCATTGAGCAAGTCCATACATACTCGTGACGCTAGCAAAAAAACGGTGTTAGTTAGACCATCAGCTCAGAAAGTTGACAATTTCACTGGTACACGTACGGACAGAAGCGTTCTGCTCGCCCATCTCAATCGCAATGTTCATACGTGTCGAGTTATAGCAACCGAAGGTGCGTTGAATGGCAAGCATACGCCGCCAGAGGAGCTGAGTGTCGATGTCGTTGTAGTCTCTCATGTCTTCGATGCTGGATCTCAGGGATCTCGTGCTTCGTAGCGAGCTTGACGATGATGATCTGGAAAGCGGTGTGTGTTCGTCGTCGTGAGATGGTTCGACTGGGCACGGTGTTATGGCGTCCTCGTTGTAACTTGGTGATGATGCACGGCTGTAACTTTGTCGAGTGCAAATGCTTCGGAGGAAGGACTTTTGGCGAGTTCTGAGGGATCCGGGTAGGTCTGACATGACTTGAGATGATCGAACCTCGTCCGAGATGAAGCCGAAGATGAGTTGTGTTGAAATTGTGGACGAGAATCCTCTGCTGATATATGCGTGATGTATCTGTCTATTTTGACGAGACAGTTGGTTGGATCGGCAGTTGGTTACTCGTGCGGCTAGAGCCGTTGGCGCTGGGTGAGATTATTTATGGAGGCGATCTGCTTTGACGAGTGCGTAGATGGCTGGGTGACGAAAACTGGTGACAAAGAGAGAAAATGGGAAGACGAAATAACAGGGCCGAAAACGAGGGCCGAAGACCTTTTATGAACCAACCGCGGAGATAAGAAAAAAAAAGTCTGTCGTGAGAGTTTGCATGAAGTCCGAGACAGACTGACATGGGGGGTCGCTCGAACTGAGCTGTCGCCTTGTCCGCTAGGACCGGATCGGCATCAGGGGTGTTGAAAAGGGTAAACGAGAGCTTGATGTCCAATGGGTCCCTGAGGCGGCGTTGCTAGCTTTGTTCATGCCTCCTCGGAGATCCATCACCATCGAGCGAGGAGCGGAGGTGGGTGAGTGGTCCGGATGGTCAAGTCGTCAAGGTGATGCCAAGGGGTACAATACGCAGCGGATGTTGGCATCGATGTTTGTTTGGAGCACCTTGTTGGCTGCTCTAGCTCGTCTGTGACTGTACCCAACTGTGCCGACCACGGCCGGCGCTTTTTGCTGACACTGACAGTGACTGAGTGTTGACGAGGATGGAAAAGGCCATCCCCTTCCGCTTGGATCTTTCTCATCGACTTGCTCTTCTTGGGGGTTGCTTTGCGCCCTACTTTGACAGTGATCAAACCGTAAAACTCTTTCTTTTTTTGGCTTTTGCTTAGCTCACAAACAGGGGGGAATCGGGCAACCAACTGACCAATAGTCGCGATCGGTTGCGGCATCGACAACCTTTTCCTCGCTTTACTCGCTTTTACTCGCCTTATCATCACTTTTTAACAGCAGGGGTGTAGAGCACATCACGCCGCCCTACACTGCCGTTGTCGTGGTTATGCCCATTTCACAATTGCAAAAGCCGATCATCTGCCCGGACGAGTGCCGACCCGCGAGCGGTACATGGCGACGGTGACGTTGTGTTCTGCAACTCTGATGGCGTGTTGCTCCCATGACACAACTTAGTATCTTGACCGCCCATCATCTTCATCCTCAAAAAGATATCGCATGATGATTTCTGGTCTGGTACATGCATCGCCTTGATCTGGATGCGCTGATGGATGCGTCGACGTTGACCCACGGCAGGGATGGCGGAGCGGGGCATCCATCCATGGACCATGGCATTGATGGCGGCATCATCCATCTCTGTCGTCCGGTTCGTTTCCGGCCGGGGTGTTTTTTGTCAGGGCGGGCAGATCTCGACCTGTGAGAGTTCAAGCTTTGCATTGTTACAGTCGGGAAAGCTTCGGGGCTTCATATTTTTCGGTGAAGACTCACAAGCGATCCTCCCGATAAAGATTTTCGTTTGCTCGCTTGCGTCCGGTCCCACTTCGAGATGGCGATGTTAGTGTACCCGATTCTTGGTGTACCTCAGCAAGTGGCGGGACTCTCCGCCGAAAGTTCACAAAGAGCTCTCGCAGCCAAACTGGAAGGGATGGCTCAAAGTCAACAGTCCAAGCTCAACATCATGTCAACAACCACAACTGGTCATCATTGAGTGAAAGAGGTTTGTGATCTTAACTCAGATTGAGATCTCTCTGTGCAATCAAATTCGTTCGGCACTTGGGGCGGGTCAGTTTTTAGGGCTGCAACAGTACTGCATTTCACGGCATCATGTGCCCCTCCATTACCTTGAAGCCGTCGATCAATCGCCGCAATCTCTTTGACAGGTCAAAAAGCCATTTTTGAAATAAGCCAATTAGAACCCTGGAATTTTCCGCAGCCCACATTTTCTCAACTTTCCAGTACATGGGCAAGTAACAGCAAAGCCGCTGTATAGCGGACCATGCGTGTTAGAGCACTGGTGAGCTTGAGGGTATCGCAATGTTCCGCAGATAAAAAGTGGAGAAAATCTCAAAAATGGCTTTTTGACCGGTCAAAGAGACCGATGACCAAAATCCCACGCACCATGCCAAGAGGGGCTTTCTGTACAAAAATTGTCAAACACCAAACACCAGAGCCATAAACACTTGCTCACAATCCAAGTCCAGGGCGGACTTCGCGCCTTCAATAGACGCGACAAGTAAAACTACATTTCATTTTGCTAATTATAGCCTGTCTAAAGCCAGTGATACGGAGCAAAGCGGTTTTTACCGGGCCAGAATTGTCGTGTAAGTGGTCTGATCATCTTCTTTTCTGTAGCCCACTTGGATATCCAATCTCCTCCTCCGCATCAAGCATGTGAATGATGTGAAGGCGGGGAATTCAACCATCATGCCGGAAACATTATCTGCAGCGCGGATCAGAATGGCGGAGTATTCCAAACTCCGTTTCAAGGTAACCGTGATATTTCATCGACGACAAGAAGCTCCAATAGACAAATGCTCGCCTCGCCCAAAACTCGGAATGCCCTCACGTACACACGCGCGCCCCACAAACTGAAATGAATTCCACTTCCCCGCTCGACTCCCACCACCCACCACTCTCATCAACGCCCGCCCAAATTCCCCCATCTTCAAATGCTCTTCCACTATGACTTCATCCACCTTACAACCCAAACCTCTCCAAAAACCTCACCACCCTCTCCCCAACCACATCATACGCCTCCTCCGGCAAATAATGTCCCCTCCCGCCCTCAACACCCACCACCTCCAACTGCACTCCCTCTCCCACCCACCTATCTTTTTCTCCAGCCGTCCCCCTCCAAACCCCCTCAACATCCAACCCCCCACCCTGCCCCAACTTCTCCCTACTAAACATCACCAGCGTATCCACCTCCACCCTCCTCCCCCTTTTTAGGTCTTCCTTTTGCTCCTCCACCTCCTTGCTCGCACCAGCCTTATAATCCTCACACGTCCACCTCAGCGTTTCTCCCCCCTCAAACAACTTGACATGCACTTCGACAGCATCATCGCTCATGATTCTTGCCGTGCTGTCGGTAGCTGAGCCAGCCAACCGTAAATGCGCACCGCGCACCCAGTTCGCCACGCCGAATGCTTGGATCATGGGCACGGCTAGCTCGACGTTTGCTAAAAGGGGCCAGTGGAAGTAATCTTGGGAAATGGAGGGGGAGGAGAAGAAGTCCCATTGGGATTTGGTGGGGAGGATGTCCAGCATGATTACCCCCTGCACGGAAAGGTTTCGGTTGGAGAAGAAGTTGTTGGTTTCGGGATGGGAGGAGGGGGAGGCGGTGGCGTCGACGGCGAGRCGGTGGCAGATGCGGGCGCCGCGGTCGTGRCCGGCTAGGATTATCGGTCGGGGTGAAGAAGAAGACGAAGTGGTGGTGCCGAAAACCTGGGCAAGGGCATCGAGCAAGGCCCGGCCGACGGCGCGCTTGGTGTGGTCCCCTGTGCCGGCGGAGATGGGCGTGCTGATGCCGTAGCCGGGGAGTTCGGGGATGAAGAGGGAGACTTTGGGGAGGAGGAGGGGGACGAGGTGGCGCCAGCTGTGATGAGAGTTAGCTACGTTGACCGCGATGGACGAGCTGGACCAGGACCACGGAATCCATCATGGTGAAGTGAGTGGTAAGGAAGGTCATATTATATCATCGCCAGGGTAAGGGTCAGGGTGGCCAGGAAGTATTTACATAAGTGCGGATTGAGGATATCCGTGAATCAGAGTCAAGATGGGACCGCCATTGCCCAGGTCGGATGTATAGCTGACCACTTCCGAGCCGGAAGCAGTGGGCGTCACGTTCCGCTGCAGAGCAGGGAAGAAATTGCGGGTTTCGACAGGCTCGGTCATTGTTGACAGTTGACTTGTAGTTGATGATGCTAGATTATGGGTTGACGGTTATTGTATGGGGGTGAGACGGCTTCTTATATGCGAGCAAGTGTAAGCCGTCAATAGTAGTCTGGTTGATGGAGGTAGTGATTGGTAAGATTCGCGGAAGTCGGGAGGGTAACCTCGGCTTATGTCACCGCCAAAACCGTACTGTGTAGATCGTGAGTGACGGGTAGCCAAGACTTAACATCACCAGCTTTACACCATTCCTCCACGAAAACAAGCCTCAACGTCAGCTTGCCTAAGATCTTACAGAGAATTATTCTCGAGTATACGCTCTCTCTGATATCATTGAATGTTGATATCCCTAGCTCGAGATACACAATCTCACCCACCGGCTAGCCTTCCAAGCCGAACTTCTCCCCAATAATATCCTCACTGAGCTTCCACAATCTTTCCGCGGCCACCGCATCTTTGGCGTGCTCGTATGGGTCCGAGATCTGACAATCCACCAGATATAATCCTTTGGTTTCTGGATCGATTTTGTGGTCAACAAACGCACTTTACCCCATCCCAGTCTGAAGAACAAAAAACTTACCACTCAATGCTGGATCCAGCGCTGCAACTAGTGTAGTCGAACAGCCCTGATCTTGGGACTTCCAGTACAACCCCATTTTCTTGAACTGTTCTTGGATATCGGGCTCTTGATCCCTGCCCAGTTCTGTGTCGATAGCTGTGGGAGAGAATTGCTTGTCAGTTGATTCAAGTTATGAGCAGATAGTTTTCGTAGCCAGACATACTCCCAGGATGAAGCGTATAAGCCACAATCCCCTGACCAGCCAAATATTTCTGCAAATACAGCGTAAACAGGATATTAGCCGTCTTCGACTGCCCATACGTGACCATGCCGTTGTATCCATCCGGGGTACACCTAGCAAAGGAACCAGGCAAAGGCTTGAGATGGTCCTCCTCGGGCGGGACTTCTTTCGGCTCGAAGTTGTAGTCGCTGAACCGGATGGGAGATAGCCTATGTCCGGCACTGGCAAGACTGATGATGCGTGTTGTACCCGGTGTGTTAGTCTTGGCCGCGTTCCGCAGTAGCGGCAGAAGCAAGTTGGTAAACAGGAAGGTGCCGATGTGGTTGGTGCCGAAAGTCATCTCGAGACCTTCGGGCGTGTTCTGACGAGTGGTAGCGTTGATGGCGGCATTGTTGACCAAGATGTCGAGTTTGGAGGTCAGGCTGGTGATTTCTGTGACTGCTTGACGAACGGCTTTTTGGGAGCTGAGATCCAAGGGAACCAGCTCCACCCTCGTATCAGGAAACTTTTTAGAGATCTGCTCTCCAACAGCTTCGAGCTTGGATTTGGTGCGTGATGCGAGGATCAGGAGGTCTGGCGCTTGCGATGCAAATGCGAAGGCAGTGGCAGCTCCAATTCCTTTGGGACTGACTCCTGTGACGAGAACTGGCGGGTGACCATCAGCTTCCACGATACCATAAAAGCTCGGGGGTGGGAACTTTCTTACTCGTCCTTCCTCGAATCTGGTCAGCAAAGACACTCGCGACCTCGGTGCCTGTTGTCCGCTCGTTGAACTCCGGATGGGAAGTCATTTTGAGATGACGACTGATGTCTTTGGCGATGATCGCGGAGTTGTTGTTCAGGCGATAGACAGGCCGTCAAGTCCTCGAAAAGTTCAACCACGACGGGAGCGAGGGGTTGGCACTATGTAACATTCGATGGAGGAGGCACCGGGTGAAGTCGTCGACCCATCATTGCTACCGGCAATTCGTCGAGCCGGGGGTGAGAGGTTCCCGTGTTCTTTGTCCATTTCCTTTTCACGGCTCATTGCAATGGTTCATACGAGTGTCAACACCGGAGTTGGTCGCGCTTGGCAGCTTCGTGCCCGTTGTTAGATGAACGTTGATCGTCTTTTCCATCGTGAGTTTGCTTGTGAGCTGTGAGTAGTGGTCAAGTGATCACAGACATTCCATGCAACGGGTAGGACTGATGTGGAATTTGATGTCCGGCTGCGCAGGATAGAGGCCTTGGATACTGGGGAAGCTAGTTAAGATAAATATAATCTCAAGTGTCCGGGTCATCATACCGGTAGAAGTGAGTGAGCGATTGGTATGTATTGCTTACCGTCGGTATCAGTCGAAACTGCCCTGACCTGACCACATGTATCGCTCTTTCTTAAAACAACACGGGCTAATACGCATGAGCCCGGTTACAAAGCATTCTTTCCTCTAGAAACGGGTAAGACGAGCGGGAAACGATCTCACCATACAGACAGTTGTTAGACCCACCCCTCGTCCTTTCTCGGTAGACGGCTTCCGTCCGTTTTCCACTTCGACTTAAGTCCCTGCTTCCAATGCGGCCGCTTCAGTGATTACCCGGATACCTTAGGGCCGCAACTGAGTGCAATCTTACATGCATCAGTCCGCTCTCCATAAAGTACACACTGTTTTAGGGACACAGGCTGCACGGTAGAGCTTGCCGTCAACGGTAACAAACCTGCTGCATTGCAAATGGGCAAGGGCCTCTTTGGTACACCTGTTGTTGATGGTTTGTATGACTGTCCGCCTTGTCTACCCCAGGACCATGTGTTATCATATCATCAGCCAGCCTTATAACGAGGATGTAAGCACTAGTTCTGCAACCATGAAGACGGCCGCAAGACTTTGATTGTGATATGAAGCTGCCGCTGGCCGAACTCGGTTATCGTAGCGACTGTATAAATGGCTGACGGCTGAGATGGCGTTCCCAGGTTACCATTCTATCGCTTCCATGACGATCACATCATTCGTGGGCCGTCAACTGAGTGACTCCGAAGAAATTCGGACGGCCAACACCTCCAAGTGTGGGTAATACGATATGAGAAGGGGCCTACATACACAATCAGCGACAGACCATTATTTGGCATCCAGGCTATAGTCCAACCTCTGGATTAGTTGTCTTCATATCTTCCCGTCACTGGTCTTCTACGGGACATGGCTGGCTCACTGGCTCACCGGCTTCCTGGCTACCCCTTCCCAGCCGAAGTTCCAGCTCCCGGATTGTACCCAAACGTAGCCAACGGACTCGACAGCTTCCCGCCCGAATCGGTGCCGCTCCAATACCACCCGTGACCCTGCCACCGATCTACGGACGGGAAAGGATTTGCCCATTCCGCATGTAAGGACGCTTCATGTCTGTCAGCAACTGCAATATAGCGGCGCAGCGGAAGACCGAACGAACCATAGACTGACTGGACGGCAATCAGATGAGAGCCAAGGGTTGCTTTCCATGCCTGGCAACGGCACAGCACAGCACAGTCCACCGGAGAACAACAAATCATGGGAATAGGGCATGTAGACGGAAAAGTAATCTTTATCTGTATCCGTCCCCGGCCTGTTATTGCAAGGGGGGGATCGGCAGCTTAGGGAGGGTATATGAGGGCCGTTGGATGAAGACCACGGTTGCAGGCGGGATATAGTGGTGAGAATGGGTCCAAAACTGACTGGTCGTATAAAACCGTGATTAGGAGGCCCAGGGTTGTCATACGTTGGTGAGAAAGATTTCCGAGTATGGGATTTTGAATCGTTGTACAACCCACCACAGACACCGCTAGGCCATTGACCATGATATGCCGTCATCCATCGCAGGGCTGATCCCGCTAGCTTGATCGAGGTCAACCTTGCGAGACAGTTTGGTGTAATGGGCGTGGTGAAGTTGGATTTCACTGTTAAACGGCAGTGCAGATACAGAGGGACTTTGTTGCTTCTTGTCATCAAACGGACCCCATTCGGCTCGTTGTAACGTATTGTAATCTTTCTGTATGGTTCATTGTGGTGTGACTCTGGAATTGGTAAGTTTGGTGTCCATGCTGCTTGATTGACACTTCAACTAGAAAGTAGATCAAGAACAAAGGTCAAAGGGTATCAACAAAGGATGTCTGTCCGTCTGAACAGCCATTGTCAACAAGATAACCCACGATTTGGCGGTTCAGGGCCACATACCTTAAACGGATCTGGCAATGTGAGAGGACATGATCATGGAAGATTCTTGGGAACCGAGGGGAAGAAGGTTGGATCTTGCAGTCTTTCACGGTTGCGCTTTGCAATCTCAGCCTGCCTCTTCTTCAACAGGCGTTGTTGGTAGAAGGTACTGTGATGAACGAATCAGTCAGATGTACTAGGAAGCTTAGGGTGAGAGAGAAGATGACGAACGGCTTGAGTTCAAATATCCTTGGCTCCTCTTCCACGGGAGGTGATTTGGTCCCTTCTCTACTTGTGCTCTGCGATAATGTCACCCGGTAAGTATGAGACGGCAAAACACATTGGCTGGCGATAGGAAGCTGTATGGTGTACAAACCCTAGAGTCCTTGGACTTTTCCTCATCTTTCTCATCCTTCTTTTCATCCTTGTCTTTGCTCTTTTCATCATCTTTCTTGTCCTTCTCTTTCTCTTTCTCCTTCTCCTCCTTCTTTTTCTTCTGCTTCTCCTCGTACTCCTTCTTCACTCTCTCAATCTCTTCTTCTAGTTCCTTTTTCTTCCGGGCCTCAATAGCTTCGGTGTCAATCTTTGGTGTGCAGAGCGCCGACTCCTTGAGATGGCTTGGGCAGATATAAAAGAAATCCTTGTTGTCTGGGGTGATGAGGACGCTGGTGCTGAGCCGGTAGCAGATGTCGCATGACTTTGCCTTTGTCTCGGCCACCTTGCGGTGTGTGTAAAGATTTGGAAATGACATGCTCGCCATGCTCGCTTGCTGACAACGGATTATGTCTAATGATGGCGGTTGTCTCTCGTGTTGAGTCAACAAGGCAATTGACATGGACGGCTGATAGTGACGCGGGGTTCAACATCCAGCCAAGGAATCATCTCGGCCAAACCGTCACTTGTCAACACTCGGCACTCAACAGGGGACTGGGCTAGTCAGGGGTTAGGGTTCAAAGTGCATCGGTGATAAGATGGAGCTCCAATCCCCGCGCCTCCACTGTGACTGGACCTGAGTGGAGTCACCCACAGCTCTCCCGCTCCACCGCGGGGAAGCTTTCAATCGCGCTAGGCCGTTGCCGTGGCCCCTGTGCCTCGCGCCGTAGGGCTGATGCGGGAGCTTCAGTGGGCGTTATCGCTGTCGGAAGGTACCGGCCCAGTGAAAGAGCTCCCCTCTACAGTGCCAACGCTGCGCGATTGAGTCATCCTGCGATATTCGGCGGGTACAAACCCGACGTACCTTGCTGTGTTGACAAAACTTTGTCGTTTGTTGCTCTTTTTCCTCCAGTCTTCTCCTGCACCTGTCAAACTCACGTCTCCCCTTTCCACTGCATAACGTCCGCAGCTCGGCTTTCAAGCTACGGCGAGCTCGTATCCACCGACCTCATCCCAATTGACAGCCACGATCCGGTCCAAAGTCGCGCAACCATGAGTGGTCAGGCCAAGCCCACCGAGAACATGCTCTGGGGAGGTCGCTTTACCGGTATGTTTCGACAGCTCTCTTCTCTTCTCGTTTTCTCTCTGGGTTCTACACAGCAGCAGCTTCATCAAGCTGTTGTGATCGCATTGTGCGGACCCGAGACAATGGTGGAGGTCATAGGCTAATCTTCGCTCGCAGGCGGCCTCGACCCCCTCATGGTCCAGTACAACGAGTCCATCCACTTCGACCGTGCCCTCTTCGCCCAGGACATCACCGGCAGCATTGCCTTTGCGCGCGCCAACGCCAAGGCCGGCATCATCACCCAGGACGAGTTCAACAAGCTGGAGCAGGGTCTCCTGGCTGTCAAGAAGGAGTGGGAGGACGGCACCTTCAAGATCGTCCCCGGTGTCGACGAGGATATCCACACTGCCAATGAGCGTCGTCTCGGCGAGATTATCGGAAAGGATGTTGCTGGCAAGCTTCACACCGGTCGCTCCCGTAACGAGCAGGTCGCTACCGATATGCGCATGTGGCTCCGCGACGAGCTTCTCAAGATCGAGAAGCACCTCCAGGACTTCCTGAACGTTACTGCTGCCCGTGCCGAGCAGGAAATTGATGTTATCATGCCCGGATACACCCACTTGCAGCGCGCTCAGCCCGTCCGTTGGAGCCACTGGATGCTCTCGTACGGCTTCGCTTTCGCTAGCGATCTCGAGCGCCTGCGCGAGGTTATCAAGCGCGTCAACCGCAGCGCTCTTGGTTGCGGTGCGCTCGCCGGTAACCCCTTCGGCATTGATCGTGAGATGATGTCCAAGGAGCTTGGCTTCGATGGCCTCCTCTGGAACTCCATGGGCGCTGTCGCCGATCGTGACTTTGTTGCCGAGACCCTCCAGTGGGGCGCCATGTTGATGCAGCACATTTCTCGCTGGTCCGAGGATCTCATCATCTACTCTACTAGCGAGTTCGGTTTTGTCAGGCTGGCGGATGCCTACTCTACCGGCAGCTCGCTTATGCCCCAGAAGAAGAACCCTGACAGTCTCGAGCTGCTTAGGGGCAAGGCCGGAAGAGCTTTCGGTCACATGGCTGGCTTCATGATGACCCAGAAGGGCATTCCCAGCACTTACAATAAGGATCTCCAGGAGAGCTGGGAGCCCATGCTCGACCACGTCAAGACTGTTTCTGACAGCATCCAGATCGCCAACGGTGTCTTGGCTACCCTCAGCATCCAGCCCGAGAAGATGAAGGAGTCCCTTGACCCCTTCATGCTCGCCACTGACCTTGCTGACTACCTGGTCCGCAAGGGTGTTCCTTTCCGCGAGACTCACCACATCTCTGGCCGCTGCGTTGCCCTCTCGGAGCAGACCGGTATTCCCATGGACAAGCTCTCTTATGAGCAGCTCAAGGGTATCGATGCCCGCTTCGAGGAGGATATTTCCAAGGTGTTCGACTATGAGAAGAGCGTTGAGATGCGCTCTGCCAAGGGCGGCACCAGCAAGGCTTGCGTCCAGGAGCAAATCCAGGTTCTCAAGTCCATGATTGCCTAGATATTGAGTCTGGGCAGTCAGGATATGACGTGTATGAGGGATCTAATGGAGTTTTGCATGCAGCCGGATAAGATGCTGCATTTTTACGATGTACAATAGCTATGAACTGGGACATATGATGCGTTATGGGTGTATGGGTCTTAACATGCCGGCAACTTGTAGCATGGGATTAAGATGCGCTATACTGTTGGGCATAAACCTTTGGTTATACAATTCAAAACCATCTCTTTGGCGTTTAAACACTCGACTGTCCCCAAGTCTGGCCGGTTACGATCCAGGGGAGATTGGCATCATATGATGAAGCAGTGTACCCTAACCCTTGTAGCGCCTAGAGTAACACCCGCCTGCAGGGAAGAGAGCAAGTCATTTACGCGTCAAAAGCTGACGTGACGAACGCCAATCCGAATGCCCAGAATACAGAAAACATACAACTTCCACCCAGACACACTACACACCCTATCTTCGCCATTGCATCGCCAATTCTGCCGAGCTTCGCATAGTCAAGCCGTTGAAATCTCCGCAAATCATCTCTTTTCGCGACACCCTTAATTGGCCCTTTCCACACTCCGACTGCTTGCATAACCGCTGCCATGGCAGCCAAGCTCGACTCCCAAACGCTGGGACTCGTCTTTCAGGGTCGTCCCGACATTTTGAAGGGTATTCAAGAAGCTGCTGGTGGGTTTCTCTTTCTTGCGACCTTTGTGACTTATAGCCGACGCTTTGCGACCATTGACGTACAATGCCTTTGTCTGTACCCATTGGCTAACCTGAACGGCAACTTGTCTGATCTAGACTCTCCCGCGCGCATCAATCTTTTCAACAACATCTCATCCTTTGTGCACGAGAGGATAGCGAACAGCACATCCGAAGAGCCAGCCACGAAGAGGAGACGTGTCGAAGCACAAACAAGCGGTTCCAATGGCGCAGCTCACCCGATTGCGGGCTCACAAGCGGCAGTGCTGGGTGCAGACGCCGCCGCCGCCGAGCCAGTACTCCTAGAGATCAAGGACATTTCCATCTCTGTGCCCCAGCGCAAGAAATACGACTTGTGCTTTACCAAGAACTTTCTCTACGCCCGCGCTTCTGGCTCTCCGGTGCCTGTACAAGGCATCGTGTATCCCTGGAAAGACATTGGTTCGTATTTCGACCCAAATCTAACGGAGAATGATGATTTGGCTAACTTTCCATTCAACAGAACACGCCTTCTACCTCCCCGTGCCCGACAAGTCCCAAGTCCAACACAACTACGTCCTCCTCCCACGCAACAGCTACCTACCGACAACCAAGTCCCAACAACCCGCCGACCAGCAGACGCAACAAGCCACCGCGCCGCTCGAGCCGCTCGTGTTCACCATCTCTTCCACCGCGCCCAAGCCGGGCACCATCACGGGCCCCTCAGCCGCCGCTGCCGCCCCCGTCTCCGACAGCTACGCGACGCTTTTCCACTGGGCTCTGACCACATCTTTGCGCGCGGTGGGCAACCACGCGTGCGAGCTGGTCTCGTCCGACCCGAAAGTGTTCCACTCGGTAGCGCGCCAGGCGTACCGCCCGCAGGAGAAGGCGGTGCACGTCAAGGCGTTCCGCGGCAGCAAGGACGGCTTTCTGTTTTTCCTGCCGACGGGTATCCTGTGGGGGTTCAAGAAGCCGTTGCTCTTTTTGCCGCTGGACAAGATTGTCGCGGTTAGTTATACGAGCGTGTTGCAGAGGACGTTTAACATTGTGGTGGAGTTGGAAGGAGTGGAGGGGAGTGAAGAGGGAGGGCATGAGATCGAGTTCAGCATGCTGGACCAGGAAGATTATGCAGGGATTGATCAGAGTTATGTGAGGAGACATGGGCTGGCGGATCGTAGCATGGCGGAGCAGAGGAAGGCGAAGAAGCAGTTGGCGGAGAATGCGAAGAAGGCTGCGGCCGGTGAAGGAGGTGAAAACGAAGGCGAGGGTGAAGCTGATGATGGGTTGACGGAGCTGGAGAGGGCACAGAAGGAAGAGGAGCAGAGGTTACAGGATGAGGAGGACGAGGAGGAAGAGGATTATGATCCGGGTAGTGATGGGGAGAGTGAGGGCTCGGGGTCGAGTTCCGAGGAGGAGGAGGATGGTGAAGGAGAGGGTGATGAGGATAACGATGAGGATATGGGCGAGGGATTGGAAGGTGAAGAATAGCCACCTCGGGTTGTCAAGCGTTTTATTCTTTCTTGGGAGGGTCCATCAAAATATTATATCATTACGAAGCCAAGTTAGAGTTCCTTGTGGTTCAAATGCTATTAGATGGGCCTTTACTCGAAAATAGAGAGTCTGGTATCGAGCTATTGTGTATGGAGTGTTTAGAACACATATCATAATACAACGGGTATGTGATTTGATTATAGAACTTCGGCACGTAAATCAGTTCATCCAAACAATGTCTCGTCGGAAAAGATGAGACTAGGGAAAACAGGAGCGAGTATCATCGCATTGGAAGCCCGGTCGGATGTCTCTCAATCCGGTATCCCGACCCCGATGCAAAAAGTACATATGATAAGCGAGTCTTACACCGTTACAATACAACTTTAACCTCTTCACCGTTACTGTTCATAGACACCGTTCGACGACTCCATCACGCCATCCATCCACCCCGGCCTTCTTTGGTTCCCTGAGGTTCTTAAACTTTTGTGTCTTCGAGGGCGGAGGACGCCGACCTGAACTTTCCACCTCTTTCTCCGTTATGAATGCCACACTGCCCTGAAAGCCTACCTTGGCCCACAGGGTCGGCCACCCACATTCCGATTTACCCTTGTCAGCCAGATGGTGTCTTCATGTGGGAGCTCATTGCCCTCGAAGAACACTCAGAAGCGGGAGCCGAACGGACAAGTTCTTTCTTCTGTATGGGGGTCACGGGAGGATGGAAAGACCGAAGGGACGAAGAAATATTCTCTCACATTAACTTCATGCATGGCCATGCTTGTGTTAAGCGAGCGTCGATCCGGATCGCGAGGGGGGGGAGGTAAGCATTGCAGTCCCCATCCTGTCCGTCGTGAGAATCTGAAGAAGGTATAGAGATCGTTGCCGGTCATCGTTGGACGTTTCGGGCTTTTCACCCAATTTCATGTCTTTCCCCGATATTATATATCTCGTCTGCTTAATGTTCTGTGCCATGCAACACCACAACCCATCCCCTTTAAACCAAAAGTTGTTGCCTTGAACAACTATCAGGATGTGAAGTAGCTATCTGACCAACGCATGATATGAAAAACATTTGTTGGTCCTAGCCGGCCGATCAACCGCTTCGCTGCCGATAATGACGATGACTCGGATGCAGTGAGCTTTTTAGTCTCATAGGTGCCTGATGCCTGGCTAACCTGATGTAATTTCCCGACGGAAAGTTCTGTCCTTGTAAGGCTGACCAACAACGAAGACGGCGCCGACAAAAGTTTTGCCTCGGATATTCTTGCCCTTACCCATGCTTTTATCCAGTCTGGTGGACGACCAACACGGTTCGGATGTGAATGATCCCGGCCTTCGCTTGTGAGGGATGCTTACCTTGGAAGGATTTCTCTCAGTCTCCGGACCGTTTTGAGTTGGGATCGTGATATATGCCAATACGGTGGTGTCAGTTCATGCTCACTACTCGTTAGGACGGATTCCTCCAACTCCGTCACCCAGCTTCGCGGCCATGGCCGAGCTGGGCTGCTGCCATGTGTCCAAGCTTGCAACCTTGGCATCAAGTCCGGCGTCCGGGATCGGTGTGTTGTCCTCCGGCGTTGTCGTCGTGGCCATCGGCGGAGCAGATAGCCATCTTGAACTAGCGCCCGGCCCTCGCGGCCCGAGGTGAGGTGTGCTGTTCAGGTAGGTTGTGCAGAGGCATGAGGACCACGATGCCTTGTCCCGGTTTTTGGTGGTGCTGAGTAGGGTCTGAGCACTTGCGCACTTTCTAAGTACTGTAGGTACTTTGCGCATACACACTGCTGAAAATTTCACCAACCTTCATGCCAACATTCACCCGGGTTGTACAGCGTTAATGCGATGCGCAGTAGTACGTGAGTACAGCAGCCTAGAGTGATTTTTGGGAAGCCTGGGCTGGGGTTGTACCATGGCATTTCGACGTTTCCTCGAAATGAAAGTCTCCACAAAAGCTCACCGCCAACAGAACACAGACAACGGTCACGGACACGGAGTGGTATGTAAGCGAAAGAACAAACTTGGTGAACCAGCCCTACGAGGGAGGCCGGTATAAGGCCAACCAATAGAAAGGAGACAATGGCCCTATTGTGGAGCCGGTGCTGCGACATCCGAGGTATGTGCCGTGGTCTGCGTGGATTCCAACGGGAATCCGAGGGTCGGCCGAAAAACACGCAGTTGTACTGTAAGTTTGTTGCATGAAACGTTTCATCGTCTTTCATTATTCCCGACGGCTGCTGTAACGCCGTTACGATGAATTGGAATTTCAGTCGTAAGTTTCACCGTTACGGACGCCCCCGCAAACCGAAATAAAAGCATCCGCTTCAACTTCGATGGAAAGAAAGCCATCCAGACGACACACCACTTTGAGGACAACCAGGCAGTGCTTGGAAAAGCTGACGACAACTTTTCGTACGGAAGAATAGCACTTGGTTTTCGCTAGAGTGAGCAGGTCCCCCAAAGATATTTCCACCAATTGTTCTCCCATCACGGGCTTGAAGCTAGGCGCGAGCCTACGCTTGAAACATCGATCTTCACCAAAGTGGACCAGTGTGGTGTTTCACCTCTTTCCCTCGTCCATTGCCATCGGCGTCATCCTCATTACCGGGCAGGACGTTAAAGCAATGCGAATACCGGTGCTATCACAATATCGTTGCCCCATGAGGACAGAAGGGCGGCCTTCAGTGATCACTTTACTCAAAAGACGGACCGTTTGGCGGTTATCGCAGAGGGGAGAGGTTTAATCTTCTTAGGAGTGTCTCGATTTACAATATCATTCACCTTTCGTCAGTTCCTCAACATCTGCCTTCCTCTATTCAATGCCGAGGCAAATGTGGGTATCATCTTCGCGTCCGTAACTCTGACAAGGGGAACAAGAGACCGGTGAAACAGGAATCAGGAAGATGAGATGAGACGAAGCAGACGGTGATGGTGTGTGAGAAGATGGCAGGATGCCTGGCATGGTTCGCTCCTGGGCTTTCCATGAATCCATCTCCAATATCAAATAACCGTTGACCTTAACGCCTTCCCCCCGGCTTAACAACCCGGAAGGAGCTCCCGATCGAGTGACCAAGCCGGGTGGAGCTGGGATGCGGCTCTATCCATACCTAGGCTCGGGAGGGAACAAAAAGAAGGATGGAAAGCATGGCGTTTCTCCGGTCTCCTTTCGAGCCCCTTTTTTGCAATGTAAAAGAGGGCTGACGAATCATTCAGGGGTTCATCCACGTGCAGGACACGAGACAATTTGCCTGGGCTGGTTCTGTTTGGTGTCGTCAGTCAGGGGTCCAATGCCCCATGAATGGACCACACAATTTCCATTGAACTCCAACCCCAGCTGCCGCCAGGCACTCAGACACTTCTCTGTGACACCAGTCCACCACTGCACCACGACCGGCCGCCTTGCTAGGCACCATCCAACCACCAGCCCAGCCGCAGCCAAGGTCTTATAACCACTACATACCGGTCCGATTGCCACCCTACCACTATATATCTCGGCTTTACTGCCTTGGCCTTGGTCTGGCGGCAGACAGGCGGGCGGGCGGGAGCACAGCCACACTTGACGACCTGAACTTGACGACAGCGAAGGTGATCCTTTCGAAGCTTACGCAGCCGACGAGATTTTTCTTGGATATCTTTGCCACTACCAGGCATCACTTGCAGTTCGTACGCAGTAGAGGTGATTTTGGTGCCTTGTTTGTTACCGCGGAGAGACCGGGAGAGAGACCTGTTTCCGAACTTTTTAGGGAGGGCACCAAGCACTCGATGCGTGGTGATGTTACAGCGCTGAATTAGACCTGATGGCTAAGCGAAAGAAGGTGCTGACAGAGGCATCGTACGATCGGCAGTCAGATCGTGCAAAACGACTCGGCGTATACTATGTAGGTCATTGGCTTCAGTGGGTGGGGGTTGAGTTGCAGCGCTGGCGAGCAGCTAAATGAGCCAAGAAATTCCTCGCCAGCGAGGCATAAGAAATGGACAAGATGAATGGCGGAAAAGGTAAAAGTGAAGAGTCACCCCGACAATCTTGGAAGAGCAGGAAGGGGTTGCGCGGGGTTGAGCAATACAGTGGTAAGGAGACGAAAGACACGATCCTGTTTTTCAGCCTCATCTTCAAGTTGATGCACGGCACCGTTCCCGCGATGCTTGTGATGCGTGGAGGTACCTCAGCTCACAAGTCATCCCAGATTCCCAGATCCAAGTAGTTTCATGCAAAGATGCCATGCTTCTCTTGCGGCACGGCTTCCCGCCCTGGAAGACGTTTGTCAAGGCTGAAATCCGGAAAGGGTTTCTTGCGTCGACTGGATACGAACTGCTGCTACGGCTGCTGCTGCTGCCCCTGGAGGTAAGCGTCGAGATGTTTCTCGCTCATGGGGAAATGAATCGGGAGGCCAAAGAGGCGGTCTGTAAAGAATACCTACACTACCTACAACTAGCTGGTAGGCCAAGGTACGCGATCTTTTAGCTTCTGGCGCGAAGGCCAGTCACGCGATGCACCCCTATAGGGCCGCCATGCCCATATGCATTTCCCGGGAGATAAGATCGTCATTGTCGATCTAGCTTTTGTTGAACGCGAGATCCAGCCGACCCAGATGGTGTTCTGTAGGCGAGCTCGCTTGGTGACTTTTTTCTTCAGCTGCCTCGACCCGACCCTGGATAATGACTTTGGGTTCCCGGTGGCAGTCGTTCCGAATTCCGATGGTCGGACGGTGCTCCGGGTGAGAATTACCAATGAACACTTTCAGATTGTATGGCTCAATTCTTCGACGCAAAATCCAATATTGGTAATCCGAGCGGAAGTATTGTATTGTGCGTAGAGACGACGTTATGTTCAATTTCATCTCGTCTTAAGACGAACACGTGTTGCAGTGGGCCTCTTGGGATGAAAGAATTCCGTCCAAATTCCGCTCTCATTCCGCAGTAAGACGTGTTTTTTTTCCGTGATTGAGACTTCAATCCATGTCGGTAGCCCTATGATCCCTATCAATTCCTTACGTACCGCTAACTGTAAGGCTGATTGATGTCTGGTGGGTCGCCGGAAATGAGAGTGACGTTAGCGAGTAATTACACCGTTTGTTCGAGGCGTACGGTCCCCTGTAATCGTCCACGGTATACGTTTTTGTGTAAACATTACAACCCACAGGGGCCGGCCGGTACTCTTGTCTGGGAAGCCCTCCCGTCGGTCATCTTATGCATTTCTTCCATGGTAATCGCCCTATAAGGTAAGGGGAAAAGGTAGTAGGCCACTTTCTACAGAGCCATGTTTTGGGCTTTTTCTTTCTATCGAGACAAAGGAGGACGGCATCGGATAGCGGGACGGGGGTGGGAGTTCCGCCAAGCCGTCTCACAGTGCAGCATTCTTTGTTTCCGTCTTCGTGGGTTCCCCGTCGTAAAGATGCCCGGGCCCGGCAGCGGCGGCGGTCAGAGACACGGAGCAACCTCCGAAATCACCTGGGGATCTGGAAGTCTGAAACCCCAGAATTACCTTCCTGCTTCAGCAATTCAGAAATTCGAGAAGAATAATCCCGGTTCTTGTCAATAGTGCGATCCTGTTTTTGATCCCAACGAGTAGTCCTAACCGAAGTGTAGCTGATCTTTTGCGGAGACTATACCTCCTACACTGCTAGCGCAACAGCGCAGATGAACACAACATTAAGGTCGCCGATTTGAACCAGGAGCATCCCGGTGGGCAATGCCTGCTGAGATTTCAATATTACAGTACACTACATTAGCATGAGACTTCGGGAAATCGTTGGAATAGGAAAGGATCGATGCACTAGCATCTTGCTCTTTTGTATTTCAAGAACCCTTCTCTCTTTTACAACCTCGCACGAGTGAAGGACCAGTGGGAGATTTTGTTTTAGAGGTAATGAGGGGCAGCCTCAGGTATCTGTAAGTAATAAGGGGAAGGGCGTGCTCAATATCTTCAAACTACTGGGATCCGTGAGAAAAAGTGTGGAAAACGGAAAAGAATGTCATACAGCGCTTGGTTGGCGGTTGGTCAGGTAACCACATATAACTGGCTCGGCAGTTGATGTGGCACGTACCGCAAGAGCCGGTACCTGAGTGACGACTTTGGGGTACCATGCGAGCGAGGTTGATGATATGGTTGTATATGACGAACGACAAGGTAATCCCTCGCCGCTTACCTATTGACCAGTCTTAACACATACGTACACCATGGTGGTGGTCTTCCTCGAATTCAACTTACAATGTCGCCTCCTTCTCGCCTTACTAGGAAGGTGACGCAGCACCGCTTGATCTCATCCGCTCGGTATGTTTCATTGTGTTTAGACGGAGCAAAGCAGCGCATATCGAGGTGGTAATCAACGGCGGTTAACTGGCATCATTGGCTCAGTAGGAAAGCGGCTCGCTTTTGTCCTCGATGGAGCGCGCTTGTTGGGCTGGAGAGATTCGACACAGCGGATACAAGAACCACGGCAGGATATGAACTTGGAGCTACACAACGGTCCCAAGGCTGATGATGGTCGGGGTTACTACCATGAGGTCCGATGTCGAGATTGCGTGCATGGTACCGTATGTACGAGTATTTCAGCAAGTTGGCACAGCATACGGAGCGATGTCGACAATTGGCTGTGTTGTAGTGGCACTGAGTGGGTGTTGAGGTCGGCTAAACCTGCGATGGCCTCACAAAGAGGTAGATTCCGTGATGACTGAATTAATACCGCATTCCACTACACGCCCAACACTGTATTAATGATGACAAGATATAAAGGCCGAAGGCCGAAACATAGAGAGACGTAGGGAGAAGAACTCAAGTTCAGTAGCAAGGACAATTGCCAATGTAACATCAGGCGCTGAAGGTGTCACCTTGGGTCTCATCGACCAGCGTCTGCAAAGGACTTTGCTGCCGCCTCCAACTCTGAAGTACGTTTTTTGTACGCATCGCGGACTTTTGGACGTTGCCAGCTTGATCACTTGCGTTCTTGAGCTCCAGTCGTGGTTGCATCTGGTTTTTGGATCCAGAGCATGCAACAGAACAACTTTTTGAAGGTAGCATGCCCATGGTGGCTTGTTTGTTGCATGGTGTCGACCACCTCAAGAAAGGCGCCAAAGAAGTGTTCCTGGTTGGACATGCGAATGAGTGTGGTACAAGCTGCTGAAAGGTCAACAGAGCCTTCAACGGAGAACCCCGCGTTCCTCGGAGAAAGGCTTCGCTTCAGGATGCCCAGGACGGCCAGGGCCCGCATTGCGCCTTTTCAGGCCCTCGGGAATATGGACATGGGACCGCCCAGCGAATTGCTTGGATATCCAGACCTCCAAGATGTCCTCCATGTAGGTATCTAGTGTGGTATGTCGTGACCAGAAACACCAACGGCGAGGTTGAGATGGATGGCACACCTTATAGGGCTGAGATCCGAAAGTCAGCATAATGTGTAGCTAGGATCCGAGTACAGAAAGCGCCATGGATCCATCACACAAGAACTGGGCTCCGGACAAAACTTGTTAGATAGGTATTGTGCATCATGCCTTGAAGAAGCACACAAGATCGACGTTCCTTGATGTCGAGGAAAAGGCTTGAAGAAAGAGGCCTCCCACCTCAGTGTTCCGGAGGTTAGGTAGGGCGGATGAAAATAGTTGTACGGGTATAAGATCGGCCGGTAATAGTGTAGAAGGCAGGTATCTATGCAATCTGCTTGGTCAGCGAACCCTTGGAAGCCTTGGAAAGATTTGTTCTTTCTTGTTAAAGAACCGCATCGTAACATGAGCCCTGTAAAACCTGCGACTGGCCGACTGTCATCTGCCTTACAGGGGCCTGCTTTCGATCGTGACGTTGGCGGGAAAGGCTGCGCCCTAAAAAGCCTAAAAAAGGGGTCCAACCAAGCCAAACAGCCAGCCAGCCTGGTAAGGCTGGACGTTGTGGTATCAAACTTGACTCCCGTCATTTCCACCTTTGACCAAAGACGGCCACTTGTCGGGATTCTTCATGCAATACCGACCTGCATACATACCTCTACCGTGTATGGATCTTGAATTCAACAATACCATCATTGTTTACACACCGGAAATAAGGACACACCAGAACTGCGTGCTAGCGGGTACCGACGATCCCGAGCACGCCGCTCTACGCCCGATAGTCGGTCGAGTTGGTGCACCGGCTCACCGGATACGGACGTGGAGGAGGACGGTACGGTAAAGCGTTGGTCAGCATGTTATCCACACAGGCAGACAGGCTGTTGATTCCGCACAAAGATCTACCGAAAGGGGGGCCACCAAGCGTCCGCGACTCATTGGGGAGCCTGGGGAGGCTCGGGACTCGGGAGGCTTTGATGATTTGTGAGCTGCCGATTCCAGTCGGCGAAGACCAGCACTGCCGGTGCCGGCCCTCCTCAAGATCGGCCGGCTGTGTCGGTGAACAACAAGCAAGCAGCTCTGAAACCGTTCGGGGACTGCTCATCGTTTGGCATACAGCAGAAGAAATCAAATCACACTGTTCGCTTTCCATTTCTCCGGCGCTTGTGTGTTGATCAGCTTTAGCCCTATCCCTATGTGACYGTGGACGATGAGACACAAAATGTGGGTTTTGCAATCCCCTGTCTTTCGACCGGCGAAGATGGATGGATGGCGGTGGCAGAAGCGATCTTTGACAAAGATTTGGCGTTTGACTTTGTCGTCGTGGACCGAATCATGAGATGGGGAAATTCATCGGGGAAGGAAAATTCAACCGGGAAAGCTGTCGGTCGACCGCCTCCAGTTGCAAGTTGCAGAAGGTGATGCACGTTAATAAGTACAAAACGGGTATAAGGCTGCCCGTTGAGATGGGTTACCGGTTTACCACTAAAGTACAAAAGCATTACACCTACAGTATGCACACTTTCAAGGAAAATGAAAACCGTAAACGTACTGTCAACTCCCGCCCAAGACGAAACATGAGCATCGGTTAGAAAGATGATTGGATCAACGACAGCCCTAACAGCAATGATTCTTCCATATTCACGACATTTCCTACTGTCGATCACTGAGGCTTAGAGAAGATGGACGTAATACACAAGATGATTGGCTTTACAGAACAGTACGGCCAACCGTAAACGTATCAGGGGTCAAGAGAACCACCCAGTAGGGCAAGCCGTACTTTGTACTTAAAATGTGTATTCCGTACAACGGGATGTAAGTAACACTGTCCGAGCCTTTTAGGGCGTGCGGGATCCATTTATGGAACTAGCGAGTGAAAAGTGGAGCAGGTGCGAGCGAACCGAAAGAAAAAGGCGCGGAAAGGGAGTGCTTGGATGCCACGCTGGAAAGCGCTAACAGATGGAAACCCTGTAATGTTGCGTTCGATACTCCTGTCCAGGGCTGAAAGCTGCAGACAGAACCAGCTGGGGTTTTGCACTTTGCGGAAGGATGCGCCGCGTCAAGGGTGCGCAGATACACCTCTGCAGTCTGCATCTCCTTATCTCTACGTGCGGGGGACTCTTGATGATTCAGGTTCAGAAACAGTTCTTGATTCATAAGTCTCCCACACTCTTTCCGACTTGTTCTTGAGGTTCCGTTTTCTTACCCCTCCCTTTTCCTCTCGCTTCGACCTTATGTCCTGGCCAAGATATCATGCTTGACTGTCTGCACCTCACGCATAAGAAAGCCTGACGTTGAGTCCTTAACAGGCTCGATTACGTCCAACTTGGCGGTCTCCTCACCGTCCCAAGCAGTCGGGTAAACGCGGCCATTCCTGTAAGGTAACGGGCCATTGTACTTTTGGCTTACCATGTCCACCGAGAGAATCCACACTTGTACTTGCCGATTCCGCTGTCAACTCCGTCAGCGAGTTATTACACGTAAATACCTGCCTTACCCTAGTGCATTCCGGATAATACCGCGCAATACGCGCTGTACGCTCAGGTACTCGACCCTTGGCTCCCCTAGCAGGCTAGTTGGTACGGTCCAGGGGCAAGGCCGACTGACCAACCAGAAGCAACTGGCAGCAACGGCGACTGCAACCGTCCCCCCCCAAGAGGTACCCACAGCTTCTCCGTAATCCGACTCCTCTCTCATCTTTATGGCCTCGGGCCTCTTCCACCAGAAACTCGTCTCCGCCAAATCTTTTTCTATCGGCTGAGCCCCCCCAATCCACTTGAATCCTCCCGTCGCCAGTCCTCCCGCTCCAGAGTTCAGTCATCCATCGCCTCAGCCAGACAACCACCGCTCTGTGTCTCCAGCCTGAGGTAGGTGCAGTTGCTCACAGAGTCAAGCGCGCATAAACCTGTCAACTGTACCTCGCGCATTCGACTTGTCTGTTGCTTTCTGGTGTATTGCCGCCGCCGCCAACCCTACCTGCAGTCTACATACTACAGACATTACACTCTACCACCTCAATCGTCGACCATTCAGGACCACTCAACTGCCAAACGAGGTACCTGTCGTGCTTGGCATTACGGATCCGACGACGACTGTCCCTAGGGACTGCCACTTCGCCCACCACCCGGACTATAACCACGTATATATCACCAAGCACCCTGTTAGCTACACCCACTGGCCGTCTCGACGAGGTGGAGTTGGTCTTTTCTGGTCTGTTTTGTCATCCTTAATCCTGTCTCTCCCCCGAAGGCGATTCTTCCTGCAGTCTACCGTACCTAGTGTACAAGTTGTCGGGAACCCAATCGCCCGCTACGCATCCGTTCAACACCAGCTGCATCGGCAACACCGATCCAATTCCAACGCCTCTTTCTTGGCCGACACTTGTCATTGTACCGCGCCTGTCTGGTCCAGGGCTGAGACTTTCGATTCGCGAAACGTCACATTTGTTTATACGGCTTGGTTTCCGCATTGCAGCCGCATCTGCAGTTGCCTTGCTTTCTTGCCTGGCCTTGGCTCGAGCTGGCTCGTATATAGTGGTGGCAACGACGCGGCTACATCGCCCCGTACTTCAGCTTCCCGGTTGCGGCATCAGCAGTTCCTGTGCATAGTTGCGCGATCGCAACGTATCCTCCGCCATTTGCCATGGCAGCACGGGCAGTACCAATGCAGACGCAGTCCCGTTATACCAGCGCCGCGAGGGATTTTGACGATGGGCCCCTTCCTTCTATATCAAGCCGCGATGGTGGCTTCCGGGGGCAGTTTGCGAGTCGTCCCTTTGGTATCCCATTGAACGATAATCTCTCACCTTCGACCGCTTCGAACCCTATGGCGATCCACGGCTCAGACGCCCCCGGGATAAATGCGCCTCCTCCGCTACCTCCTCCTCGACTTGCCCCCGTCGAGGGCCCCGTCGATCCGAATGTACAGCACTACAGAGACTCCGAGTTCATGTGCAATGACGGTCCCAATAGCCTTGAGAGCGAATCATTCAAGTTTGAACGGCGAGCGCTTCCGAACATGCGCGAAAGTCCCCATGACGAGGGCTATCAGAGTTTTGATAGTGTCAGGTACTGCGATCCCTTCGGTTCTCTATGATTGTCGCTTGCCATTGCCTGGAAACTAACTTTGTCTGTGACTCTCCTAGATCATCGCAGTTCTCGTCTCCCTTCGGCCTCCACGCCATGAAAGGGTTTCGTCCCAGTACCGCAGCAATCGATCAGACAATGTTGAGCAGGTTAAACAAAAGCGGAGGATTCAGCAACTCGTTGAATGACGCGCACAGCTCCCGTCCAAGCCACGCCAATCTTCCACAGCTTTCTCTGCCACATCGATCAAAGGCAGGCTTCTTCACATCGGGGTTTGCCTCGTCGCCCACTGCGGCATCTCCGCTTCCCAGCCCGCTCTCTCAAACAAGCCAACCAAGTCCCGCTATTGTCGGGTTTCGTCCTAGTGATGGGTTTGACAATAACGGTTTTAATCGTGCTCAACCACCGAGAGCGCGCAGGACGAAGAGCACGTTGATGCAGGATGACGGTTTTATGAATAATGAAGACGGCGAGGACAACGACTTTGCAATGGAGGAGACGACACGCATGCGGACTCTGAAGATCGAAGATCCATGGAGGGAAAGGCATAGAGAGAATGAAAGAGAAATGGAGAGCGGGTCTTGGCAGCGAGGAAACAAGACCGGATCATCCCACTATTCGCCATCGCAGCTGTATTCTGCGGGGAGGGACGTAGGCGGAGAAAGAAGCTACTATCAATCGGGTCAGAAGCGTCCGGCCTCGCCCACGCCGATTGATAGATGTAGTGATACATCAGGCTTGAATAGGGGATCGCCTACCCCTAGGCTGACTGTCGCTTCACAAGGGTCTGTCTCAAGCTTGTCGGCTGCTAGTCGCAGCGGAAGTTATATTGGCAATCTGACTGCTAGCAGCATGACAAGTAACAGTTCGCTTGGCCGTCTGTCTCCCAATGGTGTATCTCCCGGTGGAGTGTCGCCGACGGACGGGATGGGTGGTGGGAGCCCGTATGCCACACCCATCAGCCTCACCGCTTCACCAAGATCGTCGATCAGCCGGGCAGGTGCGGCACAGTCGCCACACCCTAGGATTTCGGGTGACTATACGCAAAGATCGGTTGAGCAGTCCAGTAGGACGCTAGGGATTCCCAGGAAACTTGCCGAGATTCCTAAAAATGCTAGCAATATCGTGGCTGCTAAGCTAAAGGGCCCATACATGTGCGAATGCTGCCCGAAAAAGCCCAAGAAGTTCGACACCGAAGAGGACTTGAAGTAGGTCTTGCAATATTTTCCATCCTTCAACACGCGTCACTAACCTAGACACTTTCAACCAGGCTACACGAAGCAGAGAAACAGTACGGGTGCTCGTTTTGTGGGAACAGATTCAAAAACAAGAACGAGGCGGAACGCCATCAGAACTCCCTGCACGTCCGTCGCCACAGCTGGTCATGCTCAGCGCTCCAGACTTACGATCGTGCATTCCACGATAGCAGCACGAGGCCGGGCGAGGCCGATACGTGTGGTTATTGCGGTGAAGAATTTGCCCGTACAGGACGCAATGCCGCGGGCATCTTTGCCAGCGAGCAAGATTGGGAGGACCGTATCCGGCATTTACAGGACGTGCACAAGTTCCGCGAGTGCAATGCCAGCAAGAAGTTCTTCCGGGCAGACCACTTCCGGCAACACCTTAAACACAGCCATGCCGGTACGAGTGGGAAGTGGACCAACATGCTGGAAAACGCTTGCATGATGGACGAGGGACCAGCTGTCCCTCGATGAAGCGGCCAAGTGGGAAGGCGCAATGTCGAATTTTGGATATAAGGAGCTGGGTCTTGTTATGTGGAGGGGTGATTGTGGTAGATGGATGGTATCGTTATGGTTGTGACATGTTGGTCAGCTCAGATATCGACATCCAGAGCGGTATCAGTTCAAGATCATGCGGCACAAGGGGCCGTGGAGGAAAGGACGTCATCTAATTGGAGCATTTACGATTTTGAGGATTTTGTCGGAGTTTGGGTGTGGAGTTTTCAGCTGTATGGTTGCGGCGTTGCGTGCGGGAACAGCTTTGAAAGCGCGGGCAAGGTTTGACACATCGTCTTTGGTGTGGTCATGGTCAGGAGAAGCGATAGATGTACTGGAATGGAAGAGTTGAAAGCGGCGGCTGAATAGCATTTTGAGAGAAGAATTGTGGTAGCCAAAAAGCGATTTTCTCAATAATCATTTGGAGGAACAATGCACTCAAGTCTGGAATGACTATGGAAAATGCTCTTTCAGACGGTTGGGTACATTGTCTTCCTTCATTTGTTGTTGTGGGCGGAAATGTGAGACGACTTGCATGTCCTTTCAGCCCTACAAGGAAGCGGGCGCCGTCAAAATTACCCCACTGCCACAGCCCTACCAAAATGTCTGTAATCGATTTGAAAATTGGGGGGTTGGTTGGTTCAATCGTGCAGGGCAGGCGCTTTTATTTGTTCTTTGGGCAGGCCATACTTCCAACCGTCCGTCCTCTAACACCCAGGGTTTCTGTTTATCACAATTGTGTCGGCACACACACAATCCAAGGTACCCGCATGATGGTACTATACAATTGCCTAGGCATGGAACGCCTGTATCGGATATTGAATGACCACGGTTGGCGGTAAGTAAACAGTCGTACGGTATTGGATACATGAAACGGTCATGGTAGGGAATGCTTACAGCTTTGTATCTTTCCGACATTTGTAACATGTGGACGGGTATCAGAGTCTGGTGTAAGATACGTACTCTCCATACATACTTCCGGAGACGAAAGTTACACAGAGCAATACATACGGCTGGTGTACGGTACATTATTTCCAAGACTTCACGTAACGGTACGTACTCCGTATCCACGGTTACCCTTACCATTTTGGGCATCCCGCAGCGACGAGGGGCAACAAACACATGTTTTCGAAATTTACTGTTGCGCGACAGATGATTGCCGAGCAAAACTCGTCTTGCGATAGCTTCGGAAAGTTCACCTCCATACCTTATCCTTCTGCGTCGCCAGATCGAACAGACCCTCAAAGCGAGTCAATACCAAGTGCACTCCAAAGACACCAGTCGCAATGGCGCTAAATCGCATCAACGGGCGCGAAGATCTCTTCGTAGGAGGGTAAGTCGCACGCGACATCTGTGTCGTCCTCCCGTCCTCCCTTTCGCAAAAAGCTTACGATGCTTCTTTGTACTCGAGAAGGGGAACAAACTAACGCAGCTTCTAATCCAGCATCTTCGGTGTCAACCGCGCCCGTCTAATCGAAGAAAACAAGATCACGCATATCCTCTCCGTCATCAACTACACCCTGCCCGCCGACCCCGCGTTCCGCAACGTTCAACATCTCAGCATCGACATTGACGATGTGGAGGAGGCCGATATTCTCGTTCATTTCCCCAAGATGGTCCGCTTTATTGAGCGCGGATTGTACAGCGACGAAGCAGCTTCGATAGCCTTCGGAGGGAATGCGCCGGCCACGAGCGCAAAACTCGACGACTCAGCGGACGCCGATGCCATAACCGCCGCGCCACCTACCACCACCAGCAGCACCGAAACCAACGCCGTAACATCACAACAAAACCCCGGCGCAGTCCTAGTCCACTGCGCCATGGGCAAATCCCGCTCCGTCTCCGCAATCGTCGCCTACCTCCTCTGGAAACACCCGCACCGCTTCGGACGATCCGACCCATCCACGCCCGCGCGCCGCGCCGTCACGCACCCAGTTGACCGCCTGCGTG
>RANY01000401.1:0-30264 GCA_009805235.1 Neurospora pannonica FGSC 7221
CCCCCCCCCCCCCCTTCCTTCCCCCCGGTTCGACCCTCTCAACGACCCTCTCACGAACCCCATTTTCGGCCTCACAACCTATAATCTCATAATCTAATCAAACAAGAGGAGATATTAAGTAAACTCAACGGCTACGCGGGTGCGGGAAAATGCACAATGTCGTCATTAAGCGGAGCCGAGTGATTCCCTTTTCGGAAGGCCCTCGCACCGCAGCTGAAAAAACTACAACCACATCTCATCCCCCTCTGGCTCCGAATAGCTCTCACACCCCAAACCTTGGACAGAAACGGGGTCTTTTGCACCCGCAAACAACCAATGACCGTATGACGAGTCCTTTTTACAGAGAAGTACCTATGCAGAAAGGAGAGAGACGGGGAAGAAAGGGGTCCTGTTTTGTCCGTTAAGACCCTATCCCGTCGTCGTCGACGCGACTCGTCAACCTTACCGCCGCCGGTGTCGGTGGACGCCCGGTAAAAGGCAATCAAGCTTTTTTTTCACRCCGTCTCCTCCCCCAGAACCCCAGAAGCCCCAGATACTACGTGTGCCGCCAGAAGAAAGCCGAGCCCGAAACGCCTCATGTCAGGCACGGCTGCACGGCTGGCTGGGCTAGGGTTCAAGGGGATTCTCGGCTATTCAAACCCCCTCATCACCATCTGTCACCGGGAGAGAGGGAAGCAAGCGGAACGGAAGAAGGGCATAAGGGCATAAGTTATTGAATGGATGGGGATGATGATGTGAGACGTGAAACATCACACACCTTACCCTCCTAAAGTGCGTTACCCGTCATTACAACACTTGGCGTCATCATTGTCCCCAAGGACCCAAGGTACCGTACCTACGTAGCTCGCGGGACCAAAGCGGGAGAGGGTGTGTGTGCAAGCCTTGTCGGCCTTGTTTCAACTCACCGAGTTTCACCTTCATATCCCCGAGCCCGAAATTGTCGTGACAGTGCCTGACAGCGGGCAGTCAAGGTGTGGCCTTTTCCAGAAAGCGGGCATCGTCGCCGAATGCAAACTTGAAGTGCCAAGGACAATCATGAAGGTGGACAGTGGAACGGGCTGGGCCGGGAAGTCCCGAAATTTCAATATCCTGTCCTATTTTTTTCAGAGAACTTGCAGGGAGTCTTCCATGTCGTCGTTGGTGTTCGGCCTTTCGAACAACAGCCTCAATATCAAGGTCGGTTTCAACAGCCTTGTCCGCAAATTTCAAGTTGCTCTGACAGCCCGAAAGATACAAAGATCCTCCAAGAGCCAAACAACAGGAAGCATATCCAAAGACTGCAGTGACAATCGCTGATGATCAACGGGAAGAGATACGATACCGCACCCCTAACCCTGACACACATCATTCGACAATCGATCGTGTTTCTACCCTCCAGGTCTTAACAGCAAAGATCACCACTTAAGATCACCACTTAAGATCACCACCTCCAAGCATGGATCGCAACACGTGTATGGCAGGTTATGATGTTGTTGACCTTTCCCATGGTTTATCATGGCGCCCTGGGATCTTGGTTAGCCCTGCTATCTGGGCTGATAAGTGAGGCATGACATCCGACCCGGATGATCGTAGTGAAGCATCAACGGGGCTTGTCTCTGATATTGAACCAGTGAGGCTTTTGATGTCTCAGTGAGAACGTCAGTCAGAAACATAAGGCTTGCCCCAGATATGTACGTTCAAGCAGTAAGGGTCTTTTGTCTTGAGAATTTACATCATACTCTTTCAGAGTTTCAGGTACCTACCACCCTATGACCCTATATGTGCCTCTATACTGTGATCATTCGACACCCTTTTTACCTTATAACACCACACCACCATCCCCAACCCACTTACTGATAAGCATTCATCAATTTTGTGTGATATGTAGATAACCGGAGCTCTCGGCTTGTGAACTACACTACATCATATGTTAACCAACATTGATCAACCCACACCACAAAAACCGAGGTTATGATGTCTTTGTGCAGTACCAAGGACCCCGGGGACCCTTAGATCTGCAAGACTACCTGATGAACTATTGAACTACTGGATATGTATGTCTCAGAACGAAAGTGGTACGTATTGATAATGCTTATCAGCTATATTGTGGTATCGGTTCACGATGAGGTGCTACATATAGTAGCTGTTGCAGGTGTGTAGGTGGGTTTGTGTAAGCTGGTGTTTGCCTTGCCCGTTCCTCTCCTCCATTCTTCAGCTTTACACTCAGCGAGTGAAAAAAAAATGAGGCTATGTCGCGTCGCACTTATGATAGCCAACTGAGAGGTTTTTGTCCATGTTTTTTCCCACCGACCCCAAATCCGGTTGAGGTTGTGATACTATGCCCATGTAAGGCGACGGCAAAGTCAATCATGAACAATTTCCGGTATAGTGCAATGCGGGGGATGGACGATGACCGCCTTTGCCGGCAATCGGGCTGTCACGACGAAGCGCGAAGTGTGAGGCATGAAAAGTGTATCGTCAGAAAAAGAAGCAGAAAAGGGAGAGAAACTGTTGACGATCACAGGATCTTCGCCAAGGGAGGCTGGCAAGCTGGCTGGCATCAAGCATCAAGCATCAAGACCAAAGCCCAAAAGCCACAAAGCCCGAAAATAGCGATATGTTGAGAGTGATGGAAATATGCATCTTGACGAAGATGGGCAATGAATGCCGGATGTGTGCGTTTGCCGGCGGCTTTTCTCCTTCCTTCCTTCCACGCAGTCTTGCAGCTGAGCCCGCGTGGCAGTTCTTCTTCACAGCCGCCGCCACGCAGCACGCGAACCAAACGAAGCGCGCGTATAGTGACTACCTATGTAGGTACCGTAGCGACTTACCGACTGACTTGTCGAAGCAATCATTGAATTGCGCTGGCGTGCCACGAGTCAATCTCAAGCCCACCGTTGGAAGCAACTGCAACGGGAAGGGGGGCCTGGGAGGAGCTCCTGAGGAGCTTCCTGAGGAGCTTGAGGAGCTTGGTTGAGGGGAGCTCCGAAGTGTGGTTCTCCGACGCTTGGAGAAGAATGAACAATTGGAGCTGTAGCTTTGCTGTAGCTTCTTGTTTAGTTCATCTGTAGCTCCACATCCGTCTTTCAGTGCATTGGATGGCACGATGGGAATGGCTTCGATGGCATTGCAGGAATGCAGGTTCTAAAAAGCAGGATGGGGATGATGGGGACACCGCCCACAAAAAACACCAGTGATTGATGGGATTGATGAGAACAGCCCGTAGGAAACAACCCCGAATGGAGGCTTCTGCTGGCGCGGGGAACCTATCGTTGTGGTACAAAAATAGCAGCTGTTGATGCGTCAAATGGCACTATTATCTGCAGCAAATCCAGGGCACGAGCAGAAAACCTGCCTGGCCTGCATGCTGTCCTATGCCAAGAGGATAATGATATCTGCTCAATGAAAAGATGATCACAGAAGTTTGCAACAGAGGGATATAGTTGTGTGCTGAAGAAATCAGATAGCTACCAGGCTCAAAATTGTATTGATGTTTCCCGTTTCCAGAATCCCATTGTAAAAAGCCACCAGGTATCCTGCCTAGCCAGTTATCCCACTTCCGCCATTTTGTTACCGTCCTTTCCTTTGTACTCCGTCCGTGTATGCAATGCATGAAAAGCAAATCCCAGCGCCTCGCTCAAATGACAAATGTTAATATAAAAATACAAGAAGTCCAAAAACAGTCAAATTACACAAAAAACTACCGTTCGTAGCAGCTAGCCAACCCCACCGGTGCCCCTGGATCCCCTTTGTCAATTGATGCCGTCCCCACCCCAGAGACGAGAGCAGGATCCAAGCAGGTCGACGTCACTGGCTTGGCAAAGGGCAGGGGGTGTCCGAGGAGGGAGCAGAAGAAGAGCAAAAAATGAGGGGTAATCTAGCGACCCCGACCGCCATTGGTCGTCCGCCGCCGGTGATAGACAGCACCAAATCCAAAGTCGGATTGTTGGTGGCCCAATGACGTTCCCAAGATCTCGTAGCATGTGCCTTTGACGCACAATGACGGGAATCCGAGAATGGGAAAGATAGCAAATTCGATCCCTGGACTGTGATGAGCCGCGACCGTCGCGCTCAAACGTCAGAAGGGCTCATCAGTTCGAGATAGTCAACTCGGTGACTCGAAGAGAGTCCCAAGGATCTCGATGTTTTACTCTTGGCTCGCTCATCACTCGGTATGAGGATGATGATTGGCGAGACGAGGTTACTCATAGTGTAGAGTAGCTTGAATACAGAGTCGTTGAAGGCAAGACTGCTGCTGACTTATGTCTGCACAGGGCGCCGTTTCTGTGGCGGCCCGGCTGGATGCGTCGCGGTTGTGAATGGATATTTTTATGTCGACACTCAGGTCCGCGGAAATACCGATCAATAGTGGACACTTGTTGCCGCCGTGAGGATGGCGGCTGTTTCAAGTGCCTGTAGCAAAGATGTCGTGGGCTGTGTTGCACGAGGGAAAAATCCGCCGCAGAGGAAATTGCCACCGTGATCGCCGGTACTTGCGTCGATCGATCAGGACGTTCGGTCCAGACTCTCAAAATCCGCCGCTATTCGACTCCGGGGCAACGTAGAATGTCGAGTTGATATAGCCAAACAGCTCGAGCGTTGTCGCTTCGATGCTGGAGGCTGTGGATGTTTCGCGTGTGCGAAGGTGATGCATAGATCCCAAGTGGCCAATTCCCACACATTCCAACCGTGGTAATTGATTGTGAGAAGGCAGACTGCTTTTGTTGATTCACTTGTAGCCGGTCATCTTGGCGCAGCGGTTGCAGTAGTAGATGTTGGTGCCAATTTGGACCATTCCCGAGGAGCTGGGGTCGTCTGTCGACGTGATCTCTTCGGCGCGGGCGCACCTTAGGCACCGGAGTACCTCAACCGAGGCGATGGGTTGTGTCGAGTCCATGCTGTGCCTGACTGATGATGATGATGTCGAAGACAGGTCCGAGTCGGAGGACGAGTATGACGAAACCGAAGATGTGGAAGTAAGGTACTGAACTGTTGGTCGGGCGGACATTGTGATGTGTGTTGTGTGGTGGCAGTGCGCGAGGCAGGCTTATCAGTATTGGGTTGGAGGATGCTGCAGAGTTTGTTGTTGGCTGGGTCTCGAGTGTTGGTGTTGGTATTGGTGTTTGGTGCTGGTGCTTGCTGGTGCTTGCTGGTGCTTGTAGGTTGGTGGTGCGGGCGTGAGGTTTATACGTGCGAAGCTCGGTTCGAGGAATTTGTATCGAGATCGAGTTGGAGAAAAACAAGTGGGTACTTATTTCTTCCGGTCGGAGACGAATGGGCCAGACCAAGACTGTGTATGTAAACGGTATTGACCCGCGTCCACCAACAAAATGCCAAGTCTGCCCGCTGCCCAGGGGGTAGGGGTACCAAGTCCGAGGTTGCCAGGGGGGTGGGGCTAGAAAAAATCAAATTCGCGGCCAGCAGGGCGTGCGAAAAACAGGCAGGGCAGACTGGACGCAAGCAGAGTGGAGGAAGGGAGGTACCTGCTCCAAAGTACCGACCCCACCGAGCAGACAGAGCCTTTGAAACCTTACTCACTATGCAACTAACGAGGTGAAGAACGATAGTCGCGAGTCTATGAGCACAATTATGGGGTAGCCAGGTCATCATGCCGTAATGTACTGCTGCGACGTCCTGCTACGTATTGCTACGTACTGCTTTTTGGAATCAGGTCTTGCAAGTTCTCGACTCCGGGACCAAACACCGGGCGGTCACCGGTATCTCACGCGCACGCTCGCCAATTCGGAATGTGACGATGGCGTCTGGCGTCCACGACCTTCACGTTCCCTCCAGCCAGTTTTGGAAGCTGGTAGAGAAGAAAGGGAGGAATCATCAGGCCCACGCCGTTACGTACACCTCACTGCATCCATCCATCCAGCACTAGAGTAGGTATGATGCCGTCGCAAAACCGCTCAGCAACTGCCTTCTAGCATTTCGTTGGTCGCAGCGCCATCCACCAACCAACACAGCAAGCAGCACCAATGTTGAAGCCATCCCCTACCAACACCAACACAGCAAAACAAATTACACTTGCGAATGTTGGGCTGCAGTTGCACATCCGCGATAAGGCCTAGAACCTAGGCTTGTTTCTGGGATGGGCACACGACGTGCTACGTATCTTGTGCTCCTTAATCTCTGGCCTACATACATGACACAGGTGAAGCAAATTCATGTTGAATAGGATGTCCACAGTTTAGGAATTGCGTCAACGCTGTTGCTGGGGATACCCGTACAGTTGCACCCTCAGGGTGTTGTACTTTCAATAATGCGGAAGGGTCGGTCCTACGTTAGGTACCTACAACAACCCACTACGTAGGGCTTCGGTGGATAGCGCAACAAACCACCAAACTGGAAGAGCGAAAAGGCGAGCGGGATTGGGGATCTCGGCGAGAAATTCTGCTCAAAACGGGAAAAACAGGACACGCCGATCCCAGCACTCAGGTTCGTTATCACAGCTGGCAAGGACTCAGTCATATCATACATAAAAGGCTCGGTAACCACCAACCAAGAAACTTGGCCCTCGCTCGTCGATGTCGTCGCCATCTTTGAAGCTTCTGGTAGCTGATGGTGTCGTATAGCTCGGCGAAGTCAAGTGCAATGCAACTTTTTAGCGAGCAAAGCACGCCCGGACCTTGCCGTCAATCGTTCATCCCATCCCACGCCGGGTTCATCGACGGCACGGATGTCAAAGCGGGAACAGTGATGAAAAGAAAGGGTTTCAAAGATGCGGAAGTGGCCCCGGTCGAGTGCTGAGTGGCTGTCGGTGGATCCTCGGCCTGGACCTCAGTCCTCTGCACCAGCATATTCTAGGCCACACGGCAAAGTCCACACCAGGACAGTCCAGAACGCTGACCGATCCCACACACAAATTTCGATCTGGATGCACGGCTCACACGCTCGCCAATTGCTGCACGCATTCATTTCCAGACCACCTTGCATCAAACGGTCCACCGTGTCTGGCCAGCTCCAGCCTGTATTCCAGACTCGATAGCCTGACCCCTTTCTCCCTAGGGACCTGTGGTAGAGTATCATGGCTTGTCTATAGCGTATGACAACTGTGAGGCCAGCGAGATTGCTCCCTAGACTCCCTGGACGAGGCTTGAGTCTGGCCCTTGACTATCACCACCACATCCGTCGACGACGAAACTAACGAAAGGAACAAGTCCGGAAATGTCCAACGTCCACTTTTAACCGCGAGACCGGCCAGGACCTAGGGACGGGAAGGTCCAGACCGAACGACTCACACACCCGTGACACACCGGCCTAGCAGTCCGGGCCGTGATCGGCGGTCCGTCCGGGTACCGGTTTCTGATGTGGAGATTCTCGACTCATGCCGTGTGTCGCCACCTGGCTGTAATTAACCGTTATCGAGAACGTGTGGCTCCAACAAGAAGGAGTGGTGAGACTCACAACGACCGGCCAAGCAAGGCGTACCGTCCAGTTGTTTTAAGTCATCATGAACAAAGACTCGTCTCGAGATGCTCTACTGTGTAGCGAGAGATGAGTACAGCCAGCCAATACTCCGTACTCCGCAAGTGCACATGCGTCTTTGGGTAACTTCCGGTTCGTGCTTAATATCCTGGAGCCCACGTTGTTGCATGCTTACATCTAGGAAAGGAGACACGCCTCCTTGCGGGGATGGGTGGATGAATGAATGACCAGTTGTCCGGCTTCGCGAAGGTACATATGCCATGCTGCTGCCTCCTGAGTGTACGGCGTGGGGAAGTATAGCCCCGTTCTTAGGATCTTCCGCGGAGTGAGTGAGGCTTTGGACGATATTTGCAGAGTGAACAGTCAAGGCCGTGAAGCCACGTCTTCACTGCTCAACATCTATGCTTCAATACACCCCCAGAGTCATGCTCACGTGAATACAACAGGACCGGCAAGTGGCTTTACCCCCTAGACTTCCGTGAAAGCCTGGAGGACGGCAGGACGGGAAGGCGACGATCTTTGCCTAAGTTCATCGATCTGAGGCTAGGGTTTAACTCACCGTGTGCAGTCCATGTCATTGTCCAGCCCTGCCCGGCGACTTGGACCAAAACGACTTGAGTGCACTGCCTGCCATTTGCTTGCCTTGTTGAGCGAAGCCATCACAGGGAGGAATGGTGACCCCACCACAGACAGTCACAAATGCATCGGATGCCATTTGCAATTGTTCCCTTTCCCCCTTCTTGGCTGAAGCTATACCAATTGCGCAAAGTCTTGGTTCTCCTTGGATAACTTGGTAACTGCGTAATAATTACATAAAACATGGCCCAAAACGGTGGTTAAAGTGATTCACTGGGATTCCGTGATGTCGTCCAGTCCTTCAATTTCCTTCAAGATTTGGTCTTCGCGATTTCAGACATCTCCGGGCAGCAGACACGGCAACAGAAAACGGGGCTTCTGACCACAACTTCAGAAGTCACGGCCGGCATGAACCCAAAGGCCATTTCATGCGCTCCGCTAGGTAGCCAGTGGGACTTAGCTAAACATTTGTTTCTTGTTTCATATTCCTGATAATTCCGTATTAACAATCTCTTGAGAGCCTTGGCGGCTCCTATTGTGACAAATTGCGTGATAACTTCCGTATTGGCAGATGATCATAAACGCACCTGGTCGACTGCTTTTGGCAACATGGGATTTCAATCCATTGATTACCAGCCCTTTCCAGCCCATCGGTCTGTCATAGACTCACAGCCATCACAGCTGCAAAGGGACAGATGGGTGGGGGGTTTTGCAATGTTGAGTTGCAACCAGAAAGCCCCGCCGTTGGTCTGGACCGTTGTTTCAGCCCGGCAACTGGAGCAGTCCGTCAGATCCCCCGCCAGATGCGCGATCRTGCGCCCAAGTGTGCTAAGAAAGATACTGTATGCGGTGCGCTGGTGGGATGCCATTGTTTGGTGAGGTTGCTTTTTCGGTTCTTGGGAAGATAGCAATTCCGCGATTCTCGATACTTCTCGTACCCTCAAAAGTTTTTCATAGCTGCCCAAAAGGAAATCCAATGGCGTACAATATCTAAGACACACACGTTGACACGGATGATTTGTGCTGGGCTTGCTGGCTTGGACCCTCTAGAGGTACGCTGGTAAGCGTGTCGGGACTGGGCAATAATTACTGTGTCAGCAACAATGCATTTTGGTGGACTCTCATGCTGAAACTACAGATAACACAAGCTTCAACATAACGGGACTACATAGACAGGCAAACCACGTCGGAGCATGAGAAAGATTTTGATTCTTCTCATCAAATCATCGGCTTACAAACCTCAAACGTTGTCTGTTACAAAGGTCAGATTCGCAGATTCGTCGGTGTTGAAAATTAGGGGTGCCAGTGGTGGAACGTTAGCACATGGTTCTTCCCCGACTGTTTTCGGGGCCTCGATATGCGAACAGTCCATCCGTCCATTTGCTTTTTTCCGATTGAGCTCGATGAATACTACTGACTTGACGCACTCCCATAGTGTACACTTGCAAAAAAAGATCCTGTAGATGAGCAATCGCCCCGGTAATACCAGACATGTTTCGCGTTTCTACTTATATCCGCTTGGCGATTGCATTGGGTATCGAGGAAAAGGGGGCTTGAAATCGAGGTGCAACCGTGCAAATGGTTGTTCATCGCTTCTGTCTTTTTGGGGTTTCCCTTTTCGAGCACCAGCAATTCGCACGAACCAATCGCAATCGCTGGAAGGTTCCCGACTAACTCGGTGGTTCGCCCCCTCAAAGTGCATTGGCCAGCCGGTCGCGGCGACATCTGCCGTCCTTTGCAGCCAGCTGCCAGCAAACTTTTAGCGCTACCGTACCTGACTTGTGCTCGGGCCACCTGCTCTCATCTTGTTGCAGCCCCACCAAGCCCAGCGGTTTGATGGAGCTTTCGTCAACTCCACGTCTTCAACCTCATCTCCCTCGCGACCGCATCTGGTGTTGTATCCCGCGCGGAAGGACCGCGATCCGGCGAGGGCCAAGAAGCGATACTCGACCGAGCAAAATATACACATACCGTATCCACGGCGCTCCGTATGGGCCAACAACAAGTCTCCGGAGTGCAGCCCTGAACTCACAGGTGATCACGTCCAGATACCCCGCGATTTTGGAGCATAGGAAGGGACGGGAATTGCGAACCCAACTAAAAGCGGAAACCCATCCACGCCATCATGCCATTGTGACTTGCATCGAGATTACTCACCTAGTCCACGAGAAGCTTAGCAGCAACGCGCGTCCGGTAGAGAACGACCGGAGCTGCCTCCTGGCGTCCATCGATCTCTCGACGGGAACTGTTCTCTTGGTACCATCCACTTTTTGCCGTTTCATAACAGTATGTCTCCGAAAGCATCAATCTGTATATGGGGGCGGATGATTTGCTCCTACAGCTATCCCACATGGGATCTTACTATGCGGCCACGAGTGACATCGACAGCATGTCTCAAATTCACATCGAGATGACAGTTGCCTTATCAAGCCTTTATGCTGTCTATCGGCTGCTACTCGCCACTTAGATGCATACTATTCAGTTTGGCGGTATAAAGGCGGGAAGAAGGCAGATCATACCATATCATACCAGAACTTTTGTTATCGAACCACAAAAATCACACCTCAACAAACTTTTCCACCTTTCCACATCTCAAAAACACCCTGCCACCGATCTTTCCCAAGCACTCAAACTCAACAGGTGTGCCCCGGGAAATCCATCCTTGAAAGTTTCCAAACTTACTTACATATTCTAATCCTCTATTCCAGGTGCACTACTACCAGGCCGCCCACTAACACGAGTTAGTGAGCCTGGGGCTCTCTTTCCCCCACGGTACCACGGCAGCGGATGGGGTAATTTCGACGAGACCGCCGATCACTTCATCAGCTCACAAAAAAAAAACTCATCTTAATCACCTCGACCCTTTTTTTTACCACCCTTGAGGAGCTCAGGAGATAGAGAGAGGGGGGAAAGGACCCGAGGGGACCGATTCCTCACCACCACATCCGATCACTGTCGAGGATCAGGATCTCTCAAGGAGCCCCTTTGAAAGTTTCCCAGCGAATGGTTGGACACGGAACAAGGCTACAAGGCCCAAACTGGAAGTCGATCAGGATCATCATCACCATTCACTCACCTCACTCGCTCGCTTTTCGCTTAATGAGGCTCTCTCGGCTCTCCTCTCTCCAGTCACAAACCTAGTTTCCAGCTCGACTTAAAAGTCGATGTGCCCGATTTACATCCACAATCGATCGGAAACCAAGGTTGTCATCGACGATTCTCTTGTTATTAGGGTTTTGGGCCTTATTTCCCCCCGGTTCGTCCTCTCTCTCGCATTTCGGTTGGTCGGTCCAGTCACCCTCTTTTTTCCAACAAGGGGGGGGAAACCCATCATACTCACATCATCTGCTATCTACTCTCGGTTTTCGGCAAGGGGACAAGCTGAACAATCCCATCGTTCTCACCCCTTGGGATCCGAACCCAACACGTCAGGTGGAGCCCGAGGATATGCAACTTCTGAGGTGTCCATGAAATGCCCACGAGGTTCCCGGGGGACGATCGAAAGATCGAATTGAGGCCCAGACTACTAGGTAGGTGGTTTGCAGCTCGGAAAGAGACTACTGACTGGAGCACATCATGGTAGGTGAAGGTAGGTACATCGATCCAGAGGTGTGTTCGTACCTGATCTGACTAGGCAGTGTATTTTCCTGTCTTTCTCTCTCGATACAAGCCTACTTCCACCAAACTGGGACTAGGACACACGATTTCTGGCCGGGATACTGTATTAGGGTGTCTGCCTCTAATTGTGCCTGTCTATCAGCTCATCCTTCACCCTTCGTTATGTGCATGATGTACAACTGCATATCGACCGGAGGTTCATCCGAAATCGAAAGCTTGTTTCAGACTAACTGCATCTATGTCAGTTGGTCACGAGTTTGACTCGAATATCAAGTCAACTTGGCTGGTTCCTCCTAGTGTTGGACACACCACTACCACATCACCAGCACCGTTTACACACCTTGGCATGGATAGCTAGGTGGTGAGGGAGATCTGCATATAATGTGCGGATCGAAATATTCACAAGAGGTGAAAGTAACTCTCCGACTTCCTCTAGGCCGCTCTTCTTTGTTGGTCTGTCAGACTGGGCGCGGCGTCATACCAAGTAGGTAAGGTAAGTTGCAGTAGGCTCAGTATGTCGACATGGCGTGAATAAATCTTGATGCATCCTCAGAGTCCGGATAGGCGGCACCTTAGAACTAACAAGTGTTGTTCTTGGTCGTCAAGAGATATTCGTGATTAACGGTTGCGGGATGAATGAATGCATCTCTACCTATACCTCCATGCCCGGAACTGTCAGAAGCTGGCTAGCCGCCGTCAATGGGTTAGCCTTAGGTACTACGAGGTTATATACCAGTTACGATGGTCACTCATCAATAATTCGCCCAGCTATGCATGAATACTGTCGATAATAGTGGGAGATTGAGCGAGGATGCTTCAATATGAGATGGCATGTTCAACCCAATCTGAAGGGAGACCGGCGCCTATACTAACTGGCAGGAAAGAATGAGAGGTGGTGCTGAAGTAGGGAAGGAAGAACCAAGAAGCAGCAGCAGATATATCGAATCAAGTGATGACCGAACTGGCTGGTCCGAAAGATAATCTTTATGTTCTTGAACTCATGGCTATCGACGATATTCTCGGGTGTCAACGATGTTCTCATATATCAACGATGTTCTTAGGTATTTGGAATACAATCCAAGTCCTCTCACGACTGGACGTTCCCCGAAGGACATTATATTCATAGCAAGTAGAGTAATAACCGTCTGGCAAACAGTCAAAAGGAAAGAGAAGTTGAACTCGAACCCTTGAAAACCTAACACAACGGGAAGCAATTTTAGAAACATAATGCGACCTACTTATCAAATACCCATATGTCTTCCTTTCATCGTCAATTGATCGAGGCCAGTCTAGCAGTGGCAGGCAGGCACGTCTCACGTCTCACGTCGTGACATGAATCGCGACCCGTGCCTTCCCTAGACATGATTTTCCGGAGTCCTCAGCGTAAAACAAGAAGGTGCGAATACCTTAGGAAAGGGGGGAAATCAAAATCAAGTTTTGGAGGTCAACTTGTAGGGTTTACAAACGAAGAAAGTGCCGACATGAGAAGAGGAAAGAGCGAGTCGCAGGGCCAGTGGACAACGGTGTTTGAACTGGATTTTCTCACTCCATCGTATGTCCCAGGCTGAGTGCTCTGCTATCTGCTGTAAGATAGGTTCACCGCGGTAACAAAGCAAGACCAGACTAAGTATTCACGGTACTTGAGAGGTGAGAAGGGAAGTAAGAGTAAACTCAAAACTCTATTCAACTAAGTAAGCAGTAATGAAACAGGTATCGTAGCGTCATTCATCCAACTGAACAGCAAACTACAAGTAGACCTCAGCAGCCCCAGGTAAACCAAACACTCCTTCAACTTTTCTTGAACTTTTCTTATCACTTCTTTAACTTTTAAGACTCCAATTCTGCCCGCCAGTCGTACGAGTACGACAACCTCACAGACCCAGTATCAGCATCAAACATTCCCACCACCCACACCACCAGCACCACCACCACCAAAAGCACCACGAAACCCACCCCCAACCCACCCAGCAGCCCTCACCACCATCGTCACCGGCAAAAACGTCCACCCAAGCATGCCCCTCATACTTCCCACGCCCCAGACGGCACCAATGACACCCAGCACAAAGACAAACTTCCACATGAATCTCACAGGCCCGATAGCCAACAGCGACAATTCCTTGCTCTTCTCCTTCAATTTTTCCTTTCCGCGCTTCAGCTTCTCCTCAGCGTGATCCATTTTGACTTTCAGATTGTCTTGACCGTGGGCTAACTTGTTCTTCATTTTGGCTTTTAGACTTAGGGCTGATGAGCTGGATCCCGACGGGGAAGTAGAAGTAGAGGCGGATGCAGCTTCGGTGATGGACTCGGTGACTACCACTTCGCTGGCACCACCACTACCAGTGTCTTCAGTTTTCTTCTCTACCTTGGTGATACGAGACGAAAACCAGGACTTAATCTTGTGTCGTGACGATGAGAATGAAGAGGATCTTTTAAGGGCCGGCCTGTCACCATCACCGCCACCAGTGTCTTCCGTCGTCGATCCGCCGGTTCCAGATCTGGATCTGGTGGACTCTTCACCACTAGCAGCGACAGCGGTAACGGGTTGCTGTCGACCATTACTGCTGCTGCTGCTGCTGCTGCTTTCCACCCTTTCCATCATCGCAGTGTCCGTAATTGTGACAGATATTATCCCAGGTTCCCCAGGGTCCGCCGCCGCTGCCTGAGCCTCCGTCCTTTGCTGCTGCTGCTGCTGCTGCTGCTGCTGCTCTTGCGATTGCTTCATCTGCTTGTCAGAATCAGAATCATCATCAGCATCAGATCCGTCGACGTCAACGATGTGGATATGTACAGGAGGAAGAGAAGGTGCATCCCCACCGGCAGCTGGGTTGTGGTCCGACGTTGGAGACACCTTTTCGGCAGATGATTTTCGTCGACGTTCTGCCTCCTCCTCCTGGTCCTGATGACTCTCAGAGTCCTTTGGCTCAGCTGCTTTCTTGCTGCTGCCACCCGTGGATGGTTTCTTGAACCTGACAGTCTTGCTTCGGATGAGGAGGGAAGACATTTCCGACGACGATGATGGCTGGGCACCGGCTAGTGTTCCTTGCGCATTCATGCTCCTAGTCAACGGATCAAGCAGGCTTCCGGGGCCCGAGGGGGACGACGGTTCCGATGTGCGACGGGTGGTGGTCAAGATCTCGGGTTTCTCTGGCAAAATAGGACTTTCTGGATTCTCGTCGATGGAGGTGGATTCAGAATGGCTGTGGGAACTGAGGTGAGCAGTCCGGAGACCGCGTTCTCTCGACACAGCAATGCTGTCACGTAGTCGGCCGCCTTGCTCCATGGGTCGGAGCAAAGAAGCTACCAAGTATGGAGACGGCACGTCTGATCTGTCGCCGCGTTCGTCGAGTGGCTCATCGATAGAGACAGACCGAGAACGACGATGGTTTCTCATGCCGGGGGCCGTTCGGACACCCCGCTCCTTTGAAAGGATAATGCTGTCGCGTATCCGACCACCTTGTTCCAATGGTTTGAAGGACGAAGGTCCCGGTGAGGGTGAAGGTGGATCATCATCTGGTCTCGTCACGCTGATGTCCAAAACGCTGTCGTCTTTGGTGCCCTCCAAGAAGACATGATCCAGCTGCGAGACAAGCGCAAGCATGTTTTCGAAAACATGAACAGCTTCGTGAACAATCCTCGCCCGCTCCGAAGTCGTGAGTAAATCCTCCGCCTCCACCAGGCGTCTCTTAAACTCGCGCTTCAGATCCTCTCCATCCTGGTTGGTGTTGAAGTGGAAGAACCGGAGACGCTCACTCATCGGTGCCGTCGCATGGGACTTGTCCGGATATGCGCATGGTTTGTTGAGAGGCATGATAGGATCACCTTTGGTCTTCCAGAACTCCGGACCCGCCTTTTCCAACGAGCTCCTGAGGATTCGGCCCCCAGAGAAGAGCGCCATGTAAAGGACCCATGCGTAGGCGAGTAAGACATGTGGACCCCCGCCCACAGATTGTTTGATATCGGTGATAAACTTCTTGAGGTTCCCGTTTTGAGCCGCGATCTCAATCTGCTCGTCCACCACGTCCTTGGACCAGCCTGTCAGACAACGGATGTCCGCCCGTAGGCAGTCGGCTCGCATGAGGCCTGGAAGACGAAGGCTTTCGAGGATGGAAAATATGCGCTCCGAGGTGCCAGGCCGTTGAGATAGACCCGCATCGTCGCCATCGTGGAATGGGACGCGGTGTGAGGTCTTCGGATCAAGGAGAAATCGGTCTTTTTCTTGCGGTGGTTGAGGAGAAGGCGGCCTGTTTTGGTATGGGGGCGGATTCCTGAATTCCTTCGTCTGTTCCTTGTGGGAAAGAAGGATCATGTACCATAACGTCTCGAAGGTGATGTACACCGGAGCCACGTGGAGCAGACCGGATACGTAGGTTGAGGGGGTATTCGCAGCCGGAGGAAGAGCCAGAGGTAGACGGCGGATGATCTGACTGTTAAGCTGGGTATGCACCGATCTCGTGGCCGCGTTGATCTGGTCTCCGAGATGGAAATACTGGGGAGCGGGACTTAAGCGTTCCATGGTCGTATCTGTAGCCGGACACTCGCGTGTTTGATATCTCAGGTGACAATCTGATAAGAGGTTCGGTTCGGTTGTTGATGTTAGAAAGGGCGCAAAGTTGGAGTAGCGGCGTTGAGGGTATTACTGAGGGGGTACAGGCATGCTTGTGGGAAGAACAAGAGACACGATACACAGACTGAGACCGTGAATTGGAAGTAGGACAGGAAGGCACTCCGATCGGATGCGTAAGGATGCTATAAGGACGTATAGATGTTGCAATTCCGTGAGTCAATAGGTACTAAAAGAAATGGGGAATGATTCGAGGTACTATTGATCATGTCGTAGTGCTTTTCTCTGGATGGATCATGAATGACACTGAGGCGACAGAACTGCAACTCATCCTCCCGAGGGAAGGGGTCAGGTATTAGGCAGGAAAGAGCAATGACGGCCGCATCTTGACCCGGTCCAGCCTCTGGCTGTAATGACTTGGGGCAATGACTCCGGTGAATTGTCAGTTCAGACCATGGAAGTGTCAAGAGCTCTCGGGCCATGATGGCAAAAGAGAAAGGGAAGGAAGGATAGGGTCCATGCTAGTATCCATAGCTGCGCCTCAAGACTGACAAGGAAGAATCCGAAATCCTGATTGACATAAGTAGACAGATGATCGCCTCGGCCGAGTGAGAGTGGAAGCAAGAAAAAAAATCGAGTTGAATTAGAAGACGTCGAGTTATGGTGTTTCCCATGTTTGTTGTTACCCCTGTGCTGTTCCGTCGTTACTAGCAAAGTCAACGGCTGGTGGCGAAGGAACGGTGCGCATGAAGTACGCCACCCCAACATCCACAGCCCCAGTGGCTCGTTGTTACCGAAGTTTTCGAAGCGCTGTCAGGTTTCCTCCAAAAAAGAGGCCCATAGCGTGGTGTATCTCCTTGGAGGGCTTTTCGGCTTGACCGATGGGCGATATATATTCACCCGAAGATCCACGGTCTAGTCGCGCAAAGTGCTCCCGCCTTAGGTGACCACCCAATACAATGCGCCTTGCCAGTGGGACAAGAACCAGACATGTACCGTATCTATCATTATGTCGAGGCTCGTGAATATAGCCAAGTGAATATGTATACGACACTGCCGTGATGTGTCCCGCTCTCTCAAGAGCTTGTATACTGGTAGAATGGAAGGAGAAATAGCCAGGATGCCATGCCAAAAGTAAGAACGCCCGGATCTATATATGCAATATCCAAAAGATGCCACGCTCTCCACGAGAAGTCACCCAAGAAATCTTCGACATATTAAACAGCGATAGCTGCGTCAGAAGTGCTCGACCCTCCCACAACGTTCCTCAGCTCAGCTGTTGTCTGTTGCTCCTTATCGTTCGCTTGGCCTTCTCCATTACCATCGCCTTCCTCGTGGCTCTCGTTGTTCACAAACACGAAGGAGAAGACCACGATACCAGCTCCGACCCAATAAATCCAGCTGGAGTATTGGTGGTATTGGATCATCTCGCCGATAAGCGACAGCGGGATCGTAAGGGACAGGCCGACGGTAACGACTAGCGGCGTGGTGAGGAGCATGGCATATGCCCAGATGATGTCGCTGAAGAAAGAAGAGATAGTGTTAATCTGTTTGAACTTTGGTTAGTAGAATTCCTACATTGAAGGTCATCAAACAGTATCCCAGCTTACCCAAATGATGGCCCAAGTGGTGCCGTTTGGCGGTAGTTCAAACTAAAGGGTGCAGAGGTTTAGCAAAGGTATGTCCACACCACGCACCGCTCGACAACTCCCCAAACATCCCTAAACAAACGATGAGGATAACTTACTGTCTCAATCCCTGTGACATGCAGGATAATAAATAGTGGCCAGAGAAATATCAGATTTAGTACCCCTACGATCCCAAAGAACAGCGTCATGTTCATCCGATCCTCATCAACAGCCCTCTTCTTCATAACCGTCACATAAACGCCATACACAATGGCACTGAAGAAGGCCATGGCATCGCCAATCGCAATCTCCGTCCTCGACTTCTCCGGGAAGTCTCCTCGCATCTCGTCACTCGCGCCGCTCATGTCCAGCGACGAGATGAGCACCACGCCGGCCAGCGATGCCAGCACTCCCAAAAGTTTCCGCACCGTAAACCCTTCCACGCCGGCCAGCGCGCAGAAGATCAAAGTCCAGATACTGCTCGTCGATGTCAAGATAGTCACGCTGCCGACACTGGTGTACTCGAGGCATGCCGACGCAAAGTAGTTGGCCGCAAACCAAAGCATGCTGAACTCCAGACTGAGCCAGAAGGTCTCCGCCAGGCTGAGCTGCTCAGACTTGTTCGTTTCGAGGCTGCCTGTGTCGTCGACCAAAAGACTTTCGCCCGCCATTGCGTCTTCGTCGTCCACCGTGGGGACCTTTTTATATGACCTGCCCTGTCGTATTTCGTACCAGGCCTCTACCAGTTGTCGCTTCGATGCCGGCCACCCATATTGCATAACGTGTCGGATTCCCATGGGTATTAGGGCGAAGGCGAACATGGAGATGTTGACGTAGAGGAGGAAGAAGGGCTTGTTGTAGGAGCCATCGGCGAACATGACCTGTGAATCATAGACCGACAATTGGCTTTCAGCATGCGCTCGCACAAGAAAAAAAAAGGATAGAGGTACGGATAGGGGTTTGCGCAACTCACGCTGGCGAGGAAGTTGGACACCGTCCATAGGAAAACCACAACCAGGAGCAATATGATTCCCAGCGTCCTTCGTCCCATGTTTGTCACCCAGGAGGGCATCTTGGAGCGAAAGCTCCCCTTACTCGCTGTTGTCGACATGGAGAGAGAGCGGGATGATCGCCCTCGCGCAACGAGTTCGACACTTGCTGTTGACGGAGAGTGCGAGCTGCGGTCTACAGCATTGTATGAATCGGCATCGTCGTCGTCTTCGGGCTCGTAGCTGCGGCGGTGATGGTAGTTTCCGTTGGAGGGCGGCACTAATTCGGCAGCCGCCGGCGACACTGACCGGGCAGCAGATGCCATTTTCTGGGAGTCGCGAAACGGCCGAAAGAAGCTTGAAACACAGCAGGAGTCTCCTGGACAGCCCTGGGGAGTTTAAGACAACCTCGAACCAGAAAACAGAACGAGAGGTTGTAAGAGGATTGGCCGGGTCCCGAAGCAGAAAGTGAGAAGAGTCGGGAGTTGCGAAGCGGACGCAGGGGACCTTATCGGTATCATTGGTTGCTGCGACCACGGAGCTAATGATGATGCGGCGTCAGTGGGAGAGAGCTGAATGAGGAACTACAGCAAAGACAATTTGTTACCAGGGCTGTTAAGGGTCAGGAAGACAACCTACCAATATTATATCGTAAACGCTAACAGAGAGGCTAGACCAGCTGCTTCAGAGTTCAGAGCGCAGAACGACAAAACGGGTCATCCCGAGATATTGGGAAACAGGATGAAAAGGGAGTAAGAGGGGCATGTTTACATTTCGTTCCCCTTTGGAGCCCTTCTCCCCTTGTGGCCGCGACGCTCCAAAGTCGACACCGCCTATAATTATACTGATCCCGGTAGGGGGTCCAGAAGGTGGGTTTGTCGCTGCTTCTCACTCCGGGGAAGTGGAATCGAAAAATCTCAAAGTCGAGTAGAGTTGCGGAGGCGCCATGGGAGTCCCTGTGATCCCGTCCAGCCCCTGACGGTAATAGTGGAAACTGGTTGCTATTCTCAGTCAACAAAAAGTCCGCGGGCCGTTGAGGTGTCCGTCGCTTTTTCTACCACTCATGTTCGACCACTGAAGCATCGCGCCATTGCGCTACTGTAGCCAAAGGTTTTGTCATTGGTCCATTGATGAGAATTTTCATTCTGGAGAAAAGGTGGAAGGGGTGATGTGAAGAGGTGAAGTTGAAGAGGCACTGCAAATGTGGAGTCAAGGTGATGCATCTGTAAGTGGGTGTAGAGGTAGGCAAAGGTACCTCCAAATATTTGCTGCCGAGACGCATCGTTGCATCGCTTATCGGACATCTGATAACGACCACAAAGAAGCTGCCTGGCATCGCTGGTAGTACCGGTAGGCAGCAAGAAATGAATTTGGACCTGTATCTCTGGCTTCACTGTGTTCAAAGAGACGTTGCCGTGCTAGTCTACAGCTCTGGCCCAGAAAGTATTGACTTTTGACCATTGGTTACCCAGTGTTGATGGCAGGGTGAAAAGCACACGAGGTCCACTAATAAGCACTCCTAATTACCAGATATGATGTTATCGCCAGCTATAGAGGCTCGGAGAGGAACGGCAGTCGAGATATTAACCTCTCGTACCAACACCATGATCATGTCCATGCTCCCATCTACACCAATGCATATCTATCATTGTTCCCCATCAGTCACAATCACTCTTGCGCGGCCCATTTTCCCTCTTGTTCCAAACTCACTGGTCATTAGCATTCCGTCTCTTCAGACCAAGATCAAAACCGCATTCCTGTCATACCCAGCGTGATATCATACAAATGAAGACATGAAAACCCAAACTCCCTCATAAACCCAAAAGGAGGACTTGAAACTTCTTGATGGAGCTCCTTCGCCTCAGCACGCGCATCCATCCCGGTCGTTCTCGATGTGGATGTTGATGGGATCCTGGAAGTCTCCGCTGAACTCCTCCGATTCTTCCTGCATGAGCGCGTTTCTGGCGATAACCTCGAAGGCCTGCTCGACGTTGATGGCCTCCTTTGCACTGGTCTCGAAATACGGAATGTTGCCTTTGGATTGACAGAAGGTCATAGCCCTCTTGGTCGAAATCTGCGACAAAATGTCAGTAAACAATGAGCTCCAACATAATGCCCAGGAAGCAAAGACATACCACCCTCTTGCTCTCTTCCATATCGATCTTGTTACCCAGCACGACGAACGGGAAGTTATCCGGGTCTCGCGGAGATGCTTGGATAAGGAACTCGTCTCTCCAGCTGTCGAGCGCATCGAAGCTCTTGGAGTTGTTGACATCATATACTAGAACGCAGCAGTCGGCACCACGGTAGAAGGCAACGCCCAGCGACTGGAACCTCTCTTGTCCGGCCGTGTCCCAAAGCTGTCCGTCGAGAATCATGCGTATTAGCAAGCCGTCCAAGCTGGTCACACCAGGATATTTGCCGCACGCACCTGCATGGTCACTTGGCGGTCGTCCACCAAGACCTCCCGAGTCAAGAAATCGGCCCCGATAGTGGCCTTGTAGCTGGCACTGAACTTCTTGTTGACCTGTTTTGCGCCAAAGAGCGGGGGTCAGATGACGTTTTCTTTGTATCATGATGCATGGCGATAACGGGCTCGAGGATGGCGTACATATTGGTTCATCAAACTGGTCTTGCCGACACCGCTGTCGCCCAAGATAATAACCTACCATTGGGAGCCATTGTTAGCTGTTGCTGTCTAGATGATCCGATTTCGCGGCCGACTCTCACCTTGAGAAGGACCTTCTTCCTCGAAGACATGGCGGGCGGTATGGATTAGATAACGTCGTTCGATAAGGCGTAGAAAACGGGACGAGAGTTGCTGTTGCTGGGGTTTCGGGGCAATCGTCGAGGATAAAACAGTCCACCAGTGATTATAATCGAGAAAGACGGGAGTCGTAGAGTGAGGAGGACGGCGGGCGCAACAAATGTTGGGTCAGTAGGTCGTGGCAGGCTGCTAGATTCGGCAGTCTAAACAAGGCCAAGAGGCTGGTTTCGATAAGTGAACGTGACCGACGTTGGGGCGGGAACTTGTTGAACTGGGGCTGGCCACTGAATGCTGCGCTGTTGGAGGAGCGACGGCTGCGACACAACCAGTGACGGAGGTTGGTCGCAGCGCTAACACGCCCTCGACGCACTTTTGGCGCGCCGTCGGGCAGGCACGCACTGGTCCAGTCTCGCCAGTGCACAGAGGGGCTCTCTGGAGCCAATGAAGTCACCCGACGACGCCCAAAGTCGGCCTGGTCCGAGCTGAAACACAGTGCCTTGTCCGCAACGAGGAACCCGCGGCCCACCATGCCCAACGCCAAGGACTGGATGGATGGAACTCCATTGATCATTTATCTCCATCATCCCGTCATCTGTCAGAAAGTACTGCAAAGTGGATTGATTCAAAGATGGGTAAAACTCTGTGTTGTATGTGTATTAAGAAGAGTGCTGTAGAACTAGAGTTGGGGGCTCCTAGAGTATTAAGGAGCTCTACAGCTAATTTAGGGTAGTTAGGAAGCTAGTCCTATTTTAGAACCCTCTGCTTATTGGCTAGATTTAACTCTCTAAATTAATATACCTCCCTAATTAAAGTTTTACAAGGATGAGACTATACAAGAAAAGAAGCTATTCACATAACTATCATGGGATTTATCTCCTCCTCAATCTTATCTAACTCGATATATTATATTACGTTCTCCCTATTCCTCAATTCCTTATCCTTCACTAAATCCATTCCTAACAGCCTTATAAATTCCTTATACTTTTCTATATCCAATACTTTCATCAATCTGTCTATAAGCATCTTCGCTATCTATAGGTACTTAATCTTAATTCTTCTAATAAAAACTTCATATTTTACCTAATATTTATAAATATCTATATATTTGAGTTACGATTCCTCAGGATCTAGCTGGATAGGAAGCTTAACTACAAAGCTCACACGGAGGCTGTCAAGAAGAAGATAGCAACCCAAACGCATACACTTATGCAGTTAGCAGCGAAAACGTGGAGATATTCCTTCATGAGAGCGAAGGAAATCTATACTAAAGTTATTCGTAGCACGATCGCCTACAGAGCCTTAGCTTTTCACCAGCTAACTGAGGTCTATGGGACACCACGAAAGATAGTAGTTAGGCTGGCTAAATATCAAACTAAGTGCTTGAAGGTCGTTGCTGGAGCGTATAAAGCTATGCTAGTGAGGAACCTAGAGACAGAAACCTTTTATCCGCCGCTCGATCTCTACTTTAACAAATGGGTGAGGGCTTTCGAGGAAAGACTCGCCTGAATGGACCAAACAAGGTTCGTCTGAGGGACTACAGCCTAGGTAGCCAGCTGCATCTAGACAAGAGCAAGAGGTCGACTACCTGTAGACCATCCTGAAAGCAGTGCAACTAAAGCTAGATGGGCTGAGAAATGGGTACTACTCGAGAAACTTATTGGGGAGCCCCTTGCGATGGGAGCACCACCATCACAAGAAACCGAGCCTACCACTCTCGACTAAAAGAGATAGCTAAAAAAGGCTATGAGAAAAGAATGGGTGTCATGCTATAACCTCCAAATAGCAGTGGTGGCAGCAAAGTCAGGTAGGCGGTACTAGTTTACTATCGCAGACCTCAATGCGAGATTCAATGGAACTGCCATTCAGAGACATATGGTCAGAAATAAGAAAGAGTGCTACCAGATGAAGGAAGATGAACTGTACTCGTTAATGAAGGCGAAGAGCTCCCTACTCACTCAAGCAAGAACGGAGGTTATCAGTCTCCAGTCTTTCCTCTTCTGAAGAAAGGTCCCAGACATTGAGATACCATATTGTTTATGCAAAGCTAGGAAAGAAACCTTCATACATATCATTTTCAAGTGTCTATAGACGGAAGAGTATTAGACGACGGAAGACGACTGGCCACAGACACTTGAATAGCTCCAAAGACATTTGGATGATAGAAAATGAGCAAAGCAAATCCTTTCGTAGGCATTCAGGTTAGGCAGATTGAACAAATACTGCCTAGCAGTCGAGTTGGAGAGGAAGCATTATAACGAGGTTACGATGCACACATAATCACATCACACTAAGCAGAAAGGACCATCACAAAAGTTATAGGAGTTGATAGTCCTGATATTTGTAGTATTGTAATTGATATGTAGCTTGTTTGCTGGGGCAGTGGGTTGAGTACCACTATAGCTGAAATCTAGAAGGAGCAGGCGCAACTTAGTATCATGGGCAAAGGATGGGTGTAGATGTGATTATGTGTAATTGCACAAAGGAGAAAGGGAACAGTCGTAAGCTGTGCACAGAGGACTGGCCTTAAGTAGGGTCCCAGCTATGTAGAGCTGGGAGGACTTGGCCAATCAGGCTGCAGCAGTCTCAGAAGCAGCTGTAGCCTGTACAAGCATGTGAATGTCATATAGTGGTGAGCTATGATGACAATCACGTATGACAGTCATAGAGGTCTAATCCTGTGACACTGCCCCAGACTAAAAGAAGCCATATGGCTGACTAATTGTGACAGTGCCGGTCCGGCCATGCTATATGGAGGACGGAGTGCCATGCTCAGAAAGGTTGTCGGAATGAGTGACATGGAGGATGGGAGCACGGGCCCTACCAAGGCAGACACCAGGCTCATTGAAGGTGTTTGCCCAAGTTTGTTATACAGGTGAATGGGATGCAGGTAAAGGGATTGGCAGATAGTGACCCACGAGTGGATCCCGCTGTTGCTTGTGCAACCAGGGTATTTATTCGGGTCTGCATACATATATCTAGTTCTCTTCCTCTTTTCTTCTCCTCACCTTAAATCTTCTGTCATAGATAGTATCTTAGCTTTGCCTTCGACTTATCCATACTAGCGCTCTTGCATTATTTAAGGTCAACCCAATAACTACCTGGGAAGGTTAAATCCCACCGAACTGAAAGAAAAGAATCTATCACGACGAACTCAAGGCATCGAGCTTCAAGCGACACCGACAAGATGGCATCCCCATGCCTTACATGCAACAGTGCCAGCAGCTGTAAAGGCACTGAACAGACTGAGAACCATGAAGACTGTCACAATGAGGACACCAGTCCCGATCCTGATGGCGAACTTGACGATACCTTCTTCGAGGATGGAAAGGGCGGAGATGTCGACAGAGACGGAGGCCCTGGCTCTCCTGACCCTGACCCTGAGCAAGAGGGGGACACGGTTATTAAACCGAAGCCCAAGAAGAGGATCGCCATTGACGACAAGAAGGCTACCCTCAAGCCACAACGTATCGATCCTATCATCAAGGAGAACGCTAAGGCCTTCATGCGCTTCAATGAGGGGTATCTCAATGGTCTCTGCCCCCTCAAGGAGAGATCTCGCAGCAAGTCTACCTTCCTTCGCAAGAAGACCTTGTTTCATTTACACAACCAGCTCAAGTCTTCGTCGGAGGCACTGGCTGATGCCCTAGCCAACAACAAGGATGACGAAGATCCTAAGATGTCATTTGATCTGTTCGACAAGTACATCAGCAGCGAGATCAACCGCTTCAGTATAGCTTTCAACCTGAAGGACCTCACCAATGATCTCAGAGCAAAGATGGAAGAGTTTGCAGAGCTCTTCATCCGTGACGCACTACCCTGTATTCTCCATCGCGCGCTGTTGTCCAGCTCAGACTTCTCATTCAATGGCTATCTGAGCGAAGCTAAGTTTACTGAGTTATACACCAACTATCCAACCGATATATTCTATGAGTTTAAGCTCTGGGTCACGATGAGCATAGCTCTGAGGGAGCAAGTGTCAGAGATGCGCCAGATTATCTCGTCCCTGAACGCTAAGCTTCATACTGTTCACAACTGGGTTTCTGCCTTGGAGGCTGAGCTTGCTGACGTTGAACCAGCCCCCGCGGGCCCCAAGTCCGCTGACCCTGCTATGGTCTAACAGCTCAAAGATCTTCTAGAGGAAAAGGACGAGACCATCCAAGATTTGAAAGACACCATTGCCGACCTGAGCATTCTCAAAGGCATCAAGAAGAAGGGTAGAGACAAAGAGACAGTCCTCCCCAGCATCGAAAAGGATCCTGGCGCGGCCCCCCTTCGCCGATCGACCACCCGCTTCTCAACGATTCCTCCCACGGACAACGATGATGATGATGAGGCACCGACTGCTCCCCTTCGTCATGCCCGTCTCTCGACTAAGCAAGCCAATCCGCCTAAGTTCCATAACCAGGATAAGGAGGATGATGTGCCTTTCAAGGCCTGGTATGATTTGATCCAAGACAAACTCAAGATCAATGCTGATTACTACCCTATCGACCGCAATAAGTTTCTCTATGTTAAAAGTCATCTGGCTGGTTATGCTTTCAAGGACTTGATGCCTTACCTTCGTGAGACTCACCCCGACCAGCTTACTACTTACTCTAGTTTGATGACCCATCTCTGGCATGAGTACAGCGATCTCAACTAAGATGAAAAGGCCCTCGTCAACTTCACCAAGCTCAAGATGAAGGACAGTGACAACTTCGATTTCTTCAAGAACAAGTTTGTTCGCATAGCTGGTGAGTGCCAACGCCCCAAGACTGAGTGGAAGCGCGAGTTGTTCTAACGCCTTTCAGCAGAATACAAGAAACAGATGGGCGTAAAGCATCGTGACTCTTCTATTTCCTTCGAATCATACTGCATCGATTGTTCTGGTTTTGGCCAAGTGCTCAAGACTATTGCTGAAGAAGCCAAGGCTGCTGCTGGCAACTCTCGCAACAAGAGCGGTGGCAACAAGGGATCTGGATCTAGATCTGGATCTGGATCTGGTTCCAGTGGTGGCTTCAGCTCTACCCCAAAGCCCGCTGGCAGCGGTAGCAACAGCAACAATCGCTCCACTGCCAATCGTACTGAGGAGACCACTCGCTTGTTCAATGAAGGCTGTTGCTTCCTCTGCAAAGAACGCGGTCATACTAAGCGCGACTGCCCTAAGAAGGATCGTTTCGATCGCGAACGTCATGACTGTGTGGCTGCCATTGTCGAGCGCCACCTAACTCATGAGAATGGTACTGGCGGTCAGCCCATGGCTCCTGCTGCTGCCACTAGCAAGGCTGCTCCCGCTGCTGATGATCAGGGAAACTAATTACCCTGGGTGAACTAGACTCCTTCCCAGGGGAGGTATCAGTCACGGAACAGATAAAGGATAGACAAAGACATAGAAAGGATGGATTTAACTTGATACCCTACTTGGGAGGGGATCCAATGCTCATTCAATGTACTATAGTTAATAATGGAATGTCTTTATCCACATCTGACGCTCTGATCGATACAGGAGCAAACGGTCATCTGTTTATCAGTACAACATTTGCCAACAAACTGAAAAGGCGGTTACTGGTAGAAGCAACGAGCGACTTTCCCACCCGAGGCATCAGTGACTACTAAGGAAAAACGAATCAGAGCATCAAAGAGGTTGTCAAAGCCGCTTTGAGAATTCAGAACCGAACAACACCCCCTGACGTCTTCATCATCGTCAACATGGCCTACGATCTCATCATCAGTCGCAAGTGGCTAGATCTGCATAACATCTGGGTAGACTGCGCTTACCGCTGACTACTCTTTCCCCCAGAATGGAAACTGGACCCCGAGTGGATAAAGAATTCCAGCTTCGAAGTCTGCAACGCCCCCGCGACAATCGACCCCTCTTATCAGAAAGACGCTGAACATCGCGACTCCCTGATAGCTCGAGAAGACAAACGGAAAGCAGACGGCAGGAAGAGTGAGCAGACCGTGACATGCCTCACAAGTAGCTGCACTTTCACCGAACCTATACCAGCAGACTATCCCTTCCCAGATTATCGCAAGAAAGAGATAGACCAGGAAGCCCAAGACCAACACCACCGCGAAGCACGACAATACCAAAAAGAAATCGAGAAGCGTATCCTGGAGCTCGAAGCAGCTTCCCCAGAACCAAAGAAGATGGTGCCCATCACACCCGCGGATCTCAAGTACACTCGCGATGAGGACACTGGCGAGCTCAGTTATGCTCGTCCTCGGTGTCTTCTCCAGAACCCCACCGTGATTCTTAAGCGATCAGATCCGTTGAGCAAGATAGAAAGGAACTTGGCTAATCTTACCCACCTCATGATGTTGGCTCCAGAACCCTCCCAGCCTACCCGAAGAATCAAACCGACTGAACCGTTCAACGGCAAATGGGGCTCTGACAGCCAAGGTACCTACAAGCTGAAAAGAGACTCGACTAGTTGGTACAAGGAGCGACCAGTACAGATGTGCGTCCTCGATAGTGAACTCTTTATGCGATCTGCCATAAAAGAGAACTGGACAGCATACTCTACAAGTATATTCGAGATCAACTGGTTATTTAACAGAAACGAGTAGTGGAGGATCCCGCTTAGGAACCTCTACCCTACGACGAGAAAGAACTCCGAGAGGAGGCCTTGAAGATAGTCCCTGAGTGTGATGGCTTGGCATGCCACTACCTGCTGGCACCTAGGATCTGGGCTTCAAGATCCCATCTGTCACATGGGCATTGCATATAAGACCCCTTCTCTTTCATCCCATGTATCTAGATTCTTCTCTTTTCTTCCTCATCTTTAAAATCTTATTACATTCATCAGAACCTTTTGGAGCTTCGGCCCTTAATTCTATGTGCCATGATACTGAGTATTGTTATGACTACCTCGACGTGTTCAGTAAGTACGACTCGAATACGCTGCCTAAACACTGACTGTGTGATCATAAGATCGAACTAGAGGAGGGACATCGACCAGAAGAACTTGGTTACAGCCCACTATACAAGATGTCTCTCGACGAGCTGGAAGCCGTACGCAAGTACATCCTGGAAAACCTCTCGAAAGGATTCATTGAGGCTAGCTCTTCCCCTTGGGCTGCGCCAGTCTTGTTTGTTAAGAAAGCTGATGGCAGTCTTCGCTTCTGTGTCGATTACCGCAAGCTCAATGCCATTACTAGGAAGGACCGATACCCCCTACCGTTGATTGAAAAGATACTGGCCAGGGTCGTTAAGGCTCAGTGGTTTACTAAGATCGATATTTGACAGGCTTTCCATCGCATTCGCATGAGGCCAGAAGATGAAGAGCTCACCACTTTCCGCACTGGCATGGGAGCTTTCAAGTACAAGGTATTGCCGTTTGGTTTGACCAGCAGCCCAGCCAGTTTCCAGAGCTTCATCAACGCTATCCTTGGAGAACATCTGGGAGACTTCTGCACTGCGTACATCGATGACATCCTTATTTACTCTAATACCCTTGAGGAACATAAGGATCACGTCCGCAAAGTGCTGGCCAAGCTGAAGAATGTAGGATTACAGGCTGACTTAAAGAAATGCGAATTCTACGTTACCAAGACGAAATTCCTGGGATTCATCGTGGGAAGGGATGGCGTCTCCGTCGACCCAGAGAAAGTGGAGGTTGTCAAGGAATGGGCTGTACCTTCTAACCTGCGAGGAGTCTAGTCTTTCTTGGGTTTCTGCAACTTCTACTGAAAGTTTATCAAGGACTACGGTCGAGTGGCTCGTCCCCTCACCAACCTGACCAGAAAAGGAGAAGCTTTCATATAGACGAATAAGTGCCAACAGGCCTTCAAAGGGTTGAAGCAGCTGTTGGTCGACGCTCTCCTGTTAAGGCATTTCCGTTATGATGCTGAGATGAGAGTCGAGACTGATGCCAGTAATGGAGTGCTCGCCAGCGTGTTATCACAATATCAGGAGGATACAAAGGAGTGGCACCCCATTGCCTACTTCTCAGAGACCATGCAGCAGGCAGAACATAACTACTCCATCCATGACAAAGAACTGCTGGCAGTTATCAGAGCCCTACAAACCTGGCGACCTGAGCTAGTCAGTTTGAGGCAATCGAAGCCTTTCACGATTATCACTGACCACTAGGCCCTGAAATACTTTGGCACTAAGCGGTTGCTAAACCTTCGGTAGGCAGGATGGGCTGAGTTCTTGTCCCAGTACCACTTCGAAATTACCTAGCGACCTGGTTCCAAGAACGCAGCAGCCGACGCGTTGTCACGTAAGTCTGAAGACTTGAAGACACAGAAGGAAAAGAAGAATGCATACCGCACCCTCCAAATGTTCAAGCTTGTGGAGGAGGAAGGCCAGAAGGTCACTGTTCTCGCCTCTATCTCAATATTGGAAGGAACAGTGGAGGCACCAGTCACGATCATAGCTTTAGACGTAGCCGGCTTGGAGCTCTGCCCAGTCGAGCCCGAGGGATACGAGTTGGTGGACGCGATTATGAAAGCTAACCGCGAAGATGAGTCTTTGGAGGAATATCGAGTGCGGGCTCATGGGTCCAACCTGAAGTTCACGATGATGGCCAATGACCTACTGGTCTATGAAGGACGACTAGCTGTGCTGTCATGGCATATAGAATTGTTTGCTGCGATGCCCTGACTGGCCTATAATGATAGTACCAGTACAGGGTTGCTACAGTGAACTATGCACTTGTAGCAGAGCGGAGCGGAAGCGGTAGGAAGTACGACAGCAGTGCTGAAGGAAGCAGCGTAGTTGCAAATACA
>RANY01000402.1:0-29997 GCA_009805235.1 Neurospora pannonica FGSC 7221
TCCGATCTCTTCGGCCGTCGTGCATATTCGCCGCCGCATCCACGTCAAAGTACGCGTTCAGTTGCCTTTTGCTCTTGGCCTCGTCCGAGTGGCGCTCTACGTTCTGGTCCGGCGCTTGCCACTGGCCCGTAGCCCGGCTACTTCAACCGGGCTACGGGCCAGTGGCAAGCGCCGGACCAGAACGTAGAGCGCCACTCGGACGAGGCCAAGAGCAAAAGGCAACTGAACGCGTACTTTGACGTGGATGCGGCGGCGAATATGCACGACGGCCGAAGTCTCAAGGCGGAAAGGTCGGGCAAGAAGCCAAGTAGGGCCGAGCTGAAGGCTTTCAAGGAAAAGAGAAGGGCAAAGAAGGAGGAAAAGAGGAGGGCTTGGCTGCGTGATTGAGATGCCATTCCAACGTCGGCCAAGCGTGGTTTTGCTTCCCGTCTTTCTGGTTTTGCTTCTAGACGTAGAATCAGGCGGGTGGAAATATTTTCGAGGCATACATTTCATTCTATACCGGTGTCCTTGACGTTGACGTTGACCACGTTTGTTATTTTTGAGTCCGACTGACTAGAGGTTTGGGGTACCTTCTAAGCTGGATATTCTGTCTTTGGTTGAATGAAATGGGCTGGTATTATACAGATCTCAGATAGAGGTAGGTCGGTTAGCGCTGAGTCCCAAGAGTAGATAGGGACAAGCAGATCACTTTCCTCAGCATATATCTATTTACACGAGTACTTTTAACATCCAAATTCCCAAAGGTATCAAGTCTACTCTTCGTCCTCCTCATCCTCACTGTCCTCAAGCGACATATCGATCTGGACGCTCTCCCCACTATCACTATCCTCACCATCATCCTCACCCTCTTTCTGTTCCATCACAGCCACAACTGGTTTCGCCGGGACCGGGGCCGGAGCAGGCGTAGCGACCTCCTCCGCGACCTCAGCAGTAGTAGTGGTGACAGACGTGTCCTCTTCCGCGTCAAGAGTCTTTCTCCTCGAACTCCTGGTAACTCTCTTAGGAGGACTCGCGGCCTCCTCTTCCACTTTACGCTTCTTCATCGCAGCGCGCGCGGCCCTCGATTCGGGACTGTCGATAGGGACGGTGGCAAACGGGTTCGGTTTGCAGCTAGTCTCTTCAGCAGCACTCTTATCCGTGGCAGCACCCCAGACCCCCTTGGCGGCAGCAGCAGCAGCCTTGCTCTTCTGCGCAGTCTGATCCTCAGCCGCGAGCTGGGCATCCGCCTCCTTATCAGCGTCCACATCCGCATCCGCATCCGCATCACCCATCTCCTCGTCCTCATCCTCATCTTCATCCTCATCCTTATCACCAATATTAGCGGCAGCAGCAGCCAACTCCTCCAACCCCTCCTCTGGATCCCAACTAGTCGCAACCTGCTGTCCCACACCAGCACCGAGTCTCATCAGATTCGTCCGCAACACTTCCACCTCCTGATCGGCAGGGAACTGCCTGACCAAGAACGGCAAAATGGTAGGGTAGTATCTACCGCGTGTGTCCTTGTACGGGTTCAACACGCTGGCGAGCATCGCGGCCTTGCTGTTGGCTAGGATGGCGGTGCGGTCGACTAGCCCGCGAGCTTCGGGACTGAGGTGGCGCTGCGGGAGGCGGGAGAGGAAGAGGGGGAGGAGGGAGAGGGCGGCGGCGTAGAGGGGGTTGGTGGCCGGGTCGGAAGAAGAGATTGAAGGGGAAGAGGTGAAATAGGCGTCGGCGTTGCCGGATGAGGCCTGGGGCTTCAGGATGCCGGCGCCGTTCTTGCCGGCGGTGGGTTTCTTGGGGTTGGGGTTGGGGTTCATGGTGTTGCTGCTGCTGTTGCTGTCCTGCTTGCCGCCGGCGGGGGAGTCGTAGTGGCCCGTGGCGCGGAGGATGTCCTGGCACGTGGACTGGATGACGGGGGCCATGGAGTCGACGGTGAGTTTGAGGAGGCCCGGGCCGGAAATCTCGAGGAGGTCCTTGGCGAGCACGTAGACGGTCTCGCGGATGGGCGCGATGTGCCGGCCCGAGGTGAAGACGCGGACCATCTGGTCGAGGATGTCGGTGGCCAGCGGCAGGGCGTTGGCAGCCAGGCGACGGAGGAGGACGGTGTGCAGGTTGAGGATGGCCATGTGGACTTCGGGGAGGACGCTCCAGAGCTCGGCCTTTTCGTCCCTGCTGATGGCCGGGTTCGTCTCGACGCTGTCTTCGCCGGTGGTGGGCTTGGGGAGGGTGATGAGGGTGATGCGCGAGGCGAGATCGAGGAGCTCCCCGACGGGAACGGTGACGGGGGCCTTGGTTGGGACCTTGAGGTACTCGATGAGCTGGCCGACAAGGCCGGTAAGTCTCTCGGAGCCGGCAGTGACACCGGTCCAGGCAGGAATTTCGTCGGCCTCGTCACCTCCTCCGGACGGCTCACCGTCGGTACGGACTGTGTCTACTCTGTAGCCGGCGGTGGACTCCCAGGACTCCCGAACGGAACGGAAGACTTGGTCGGCTGTGGCATGGGCCTCCTTGATGTAGGACTTGATGCCCTTCACCCACTCGTCACTGCTACCGTTCTTGGGCGCCGTATAGTGAAGCACAATGAGTAGCGAGCGGGCGCTCTCTCTCAGGCTCTTGGGGACGATGACGGCGTCAGACATGGTAGGAGCGACGTAAGCCTTGAAGGCAGCTCGGATCTGGGCGTTAAAGGGTCTCGTGGTGGTAGGATACAAGGCCACGATCTTGGAGAGAGAGCCGGCAACAGTATCGACAAAGGACGTAGGAACCTTTGGTGCCTTGCTCGACGCAGGCGGCTTGACGAGGTTCAGCATGGCAGTGACGAAGCTGGGGAGAGTGGGCGTGGCCATCTCTCTGACCAGTGTCTGGTAGCCCTGGAGGAGAGAATAGATCTTGGTCAGGGTGATGACACATAGCTCCTTGGATACCAAAGGATCAGGTTTCTAAGATGATATTAGCATGAATGTCCGTTATTTTCCAGTATCTACTTGAGATTCTCACCCCCAAAATGCTGATCAAACCCCTGATCCATGCGTCTGAAGCCCTCAAGCTTTCCCATCCTCCAACATCAACGACAGCCTTGACCAGGGAGACGGCAGCAAAACGGCCGGACGCACTCTTGCCCGTCAGGAGAGTAGTGATGTGAGTTCTCAACCTGTGAACAAGTGTAGCGGTTTCCGAAGACTTGTCCTTGGCCTTGGTCTCCGGTACGGCGGACAGGGCCTCTCCGCAACGAAGCACATGGCTAACGAGGAGGGGGCAGATGTGAGGAAGATCGTCAACCGGTGTTGATGCGAGTCTGCGGCAAAGAACGCGCAGGTCTGGTGGTGGGATAGACATTTTGTAAATTACACTTAACGGATAGGTAGTTAAGTGGTGTTGGTGTTGAGGGTTGTTCTGTTGTTCAAGATCAAAAAGGTCCACGTTTTTTCTCCAGTAGTAAGATTTTGAGGATTCACACGTGCGGCTGGTCTTCGAACCCAGGTTTCAACAACAAAACTCAAATTTTTGGAAAACCCGAAAAGTCAATTCCACAGATAAATGCCCGAAAGATCAGATCCAAGAGTTTATATCGAGAAAAATCACGATGCTAAGATTATATGTTGGACAGTTGGGAGTGTCTAGTCCGTTGTCATTCCCATATCGAAACTTTTTTTTCTTTACTTTTAGCTTCCGGCAGGCAAATCCAGTCTTATCGCATGCTCCGAGTCGTCACAGCAACAGTTTTACAGAGGGACAGTACAGGTAATTACAAGGCTAAATTACCGCTACGTAATGATGCCCCTGACCCACCCGCTAAATGAGCAGTTGTAGGGCCGGGGTCCAGACCAGTGCAGTGTCTGAGACCTGAAAGAACCCCTTTTATAGGGGCCGGGAGCTGTTCTTCCCAGGCGGTAAAAGCACCTTGTCGACTCCTGCCGTGTCCGCTACGCCGGGCCCATGACGCCGCCACGTTCACTCCGTCCACCTTGGCGCCAGCCAGGTCCGGGTACCTGACATCAATCTACAAGGCCCATCCCCTCCACTCCTTTTCTCCAAACAGGAACCCGACATAGCAACCAGACGAAGCTACTACCACTACATATTCCATATAATCTGCTGAGGATACTCAGATCACATGCCTCGTCTCGACAAGTCTTCGTAGTACGTGCTCTTTTGTAGACCAGGCAATATGGTAAGTGAGCCTCCATACCTATCCCCCTCTAGAGGCCTTGCCTTCCGCCTCTTCCTTTCCCCAATGCCCGCTTCGCAAATATGGCTTCTTTTGCCCAGACAGCTTACTGGTTTCCCGTATACAATCTTAGCCCGACGCGATAAAAGCGGCGAATTATATCCAACAGCTCGACGATGCTCGTTGCGAAGAGAACTGGGATGCTGTCCCCGAGCTGGTCCGCAAGGTGCGGAAGCATGCGCCTGACCGAATATGTATGCCTTCTACCATCTCGCTTGGCTATGACGTTATAATCGAGCTTGGAGACTGACTTTCGCCTCCATCAGGTCTCACCTTGACGGCCGAAATCGAGCTGGCCATCACCAGAGCTTGCCAGAAGGCCGCGCCGCAGGACACCGATCGGCCGAGTACTGCAGGAGGGCCTGCCGTGGGCATCGAGGTGGCAAGCCATATACCAAACCTCATCACCGCGATCGAGAACGAAACCCAGCATCCCGAAGAAAGTTTCCAGGCCAAGGTCTGCCTAGGATGGCTGCATTGGGTCATGAAGGATTACCCCATCGCCTTGGTTAGACTACCCAAGAACTTCGATCTCGAGTACCCGCAATGCGACAACTTGGATGCCCTCTCCGAGTGGACCAAGGTCTGCGCCTTGAAGTCAACCTACCTTAGAGCGAACTGCCTAGCACGCGATGGGCGGCGAGATATGGCCATGGGTGCATTTGAAGCCGCTCTGCCGTCCCTCAGCAGCGTTTGGACCACCAAAACGGCCCGCCACCAGCTACGGTACTGGGCCGAACTCTTCCTAACCGAATACTGCATGCTGGCAAGCCAAGCGATTCGCGAGAACGACGAGCTACTTTCTGACCCCAACTGTCTTGCCAGCTTTCGAACGTGGTCCAAGTACTGGGCGAGCGCCAAGGGGCAACCATTGGCTGGAGGTTATGGGTTTCGGGGCTCTGTGCCTAGGCGGCAGGTGTGGTCCGAATACTATCATGTGCTCTCCGAGCTCTTACAGCGGGACCTCCCATTTCCTACCGGCTATTCCGAGCCCAGCAATGATTCGTCCGCTAGGAGTCAGTTGCGCGCCGAACTGAAAAAGATAGAGATTATCTTTCAAGGATTGCTATATACCGAGACCAAGTTTCCAAGGGCCGACGAGCAAAGAACAGAGGTCGAGCAATTTGTCGATCGTGTCATGCAGAATTGGATCATTCTGAACGGTCACGGATGGAAAGAGCAGGATCTCGGTAAGGGCGGAAGAGACACCCTTAGCCACGGAACACTCGACACTTTGTATGGCGCCGCGACCAAGACATATCATTCGACATCTGTTTTGCGCCACCTCTTCACAGTCCACCTTGCCGTGGCCGAGTTCGACCTAGCCTTTGCGGCTTTCGATTCTTACCTGGACATCATCAAAAAGGGCAAAGCGAGAGTTGCCAAGACCGGACATGCTGAACCTGCCCTGGACGATGACGCGACCATGCTCGAGACTATTTCTGCGTGTATCGCCGCCCTATGTCGATTTGGAGGTAGAGATGCGGCTGAAAAGGCCTGTCACCTGGGACTGCAATTGGAGAATCTGCTCGAAAGGCTAGCAAATGGCGAATTGGGCGCAGAGGAGAACCTGAACGCCGCAAAAGACGGGCACTTGGTTCTCACGGCTGCAGAATCGTTGCCCCCTCGCGCCTTGGCCCTGACATACCAGGCGGCCGGCCTCGCTAACGCGCAATGGGCGCGGATGACATACGATTCAGAGTCTCGGACGCACTTCCAGCAGAAAGCTGTTCACTGTCTGTCCAAGTCCTTATCGCCTGAGCTTGGCTTGGGCGTAGATGTAAGGGGTGTGTTCGCTCTTGGTACTCTTCTGGCTGAGCAGCGGAATCTTCATTACGCTATCAATCTGGCCAAGACGGCGCTCCTGGAAGATGTTGATATTGATGAGAGCCAGGAGTTGTACAGAGGACCATGCTGGCGAGAGCGATCGCTGATCCCCCTTTGGCATCTTCTGGCGCTGATGCTCAGTGCACAACAAGACTATGTTATGGCTGCTCGAGCCTGCGAAGGAGCTATGGAACAGTTCAAGGATCCATTTATCCTCTTTGGAACCAGGAGCTTGAACGGCGCCTACCAGAGTGAGCATCTCAATGAGGCTGGCGTTGAGGATGGTGGCTATACTAGCAACGGCATTGTCGACGAGATGGACGATTTTGAGAAAGAAAGTCTTCTTGAGATTAAGATGACTCAATTGGCTATTCTGGAGCTCGTTGAAGGACCAACAGTTGCCGTCAATGCCAGCTCGGAACTACTCACGCTGTTCACAAGGTTGTTTGGTGATCTAGATCAAAAGGTGGAGCTAACGAAGTCAGAACCCTCCAGGACCGCGGTCACAGCAGTGACCAAGGAGCAAAACCGAAACAGAAGAGCCAGTGTATTCGGTAGCCGGTCGGTAAGGTCTGGCCGCGGGATGAGGCAGAGCATTTTCGGCAGTCACGATAAGAACCTGACTGGTATTCCGCCTGTACCCCAGGCTCCCGGAGCGCCAGCGATCCAAGTCATAAACGACGAGAATGCGCAGTCGAAACGGAAATCACACAGCCTCAGCAGGAGCGGATCTGGGAGGAGACACAGCTTGCGTAGAAAATCTCGCAGTGGAAGCCAAGGAGCCATCGAAGCACCTCCGCCGATGCCTGTTAACGGGAGCCTGACAGATTACGCTGGCAAGGATGGTGCGGCGGCTGCTCCGCCTCCTGAAGAGCCGTCTACAGATATGGTACAACGTACCGACTCGTTTGATTCGAACGAGGAATACAACGACGGTGATGCTTCGGTTCTCGCCGAGGTTTACGGCTCGTTGCTACCGGTGATTCACTTTTCGCAGGAGCATAGCAAGAGGAAACGGAAGGCTATTCTCATCAAGGTCTGGCTGACCATCGCTGGGTTTTACCGGAGGGCTGGCCTCGTTGCCGATGCACAACAAGCATGCACTGAGGCACAGAACATTGTGCAGGCACTGGAGGCCGAGATCCTGAACGATATGACTGGAGATGTGTCTCTCCGTGAGGCTGGTTGGGGAGAGACTAAGAGCACTGAAGAGCTTTATGCGGATGTCTGGGCTGAGGTAAGATTATCTCTTTATGTCCTGGTGAAGAAATCATCGTACTAATATTTTGCAACAGAAGGGATATTTGTCCGTTGCGTGCGGGAAGCCTTATGAGGCGCGAGCGGATTTTGAGACCGCGTTGACGCACTTCCCCGACCACGCTGCCGCTATCATCGGGCTTTCTGACATCCTGTTGGATATTTACTCGGAGAAGCTCCTTCCGCCACCTGTTGTGCCGAGTTTCAACCTGGAAGAAAGTATACTCGGCGATAACTCCACACCGCTACAGGCAACCAGCAAGTTCCCCGAACTGCCTTCACAACCTCTCGGTCTCGGTACAGCCAAGGTAGAGAGCAAGCTGGAAAAGGAGCAGAATAACCTGGAAAACGGTATGGCTGCACTCAAGTTGAAGAGTAGTTCAGCACCAAGCCATGGTCCCGAACTCCCACCGCCGCATAAGGCGACCTCGCTGCCACTGCACGACCGACTTGCGGCGAGGGATCGCGCATACGGATTGCTGTCGGGCTTGACCAAGTTAGGCACCGGATGGAACAACTCGGAGGCGTGGTTCACCCTGGCCAGGGCTTATGAGGAGAGTGGTCAAGTGGATAAGGCCAAGGGAGCGCTTTGGTGGTGCGTCGAGTTGGAGGATGGAAGGGGGGCCAGGGAGTGGACTTGTGTTGATGCTGGCGGGTATGTCTTGTAGGCGGCGATGATCATGCGAAAGCGAGTGAGTTGCAGCAGCTCTTTCGAATGAAGCGCGCAACACAAAGGGCATTTGATTGGGGTTATTATTTTGTTTAACATTTTGATCACGTCGGACTTTGCTTATCATCTACAGACGACGAGATATATCACTACGGTATGGGTATAGATACAGAAAGAAAGTAGGAGAGAAAGATAGAAAAGGCGTGGTAATCCAGTAATGCGTAATTCTCAGTCTGAAGTCTCCCATGGTTCCTCGAATATCGCGAAGCAGTGAAGTTTTTTGGGAGACAAAATCTGGAGACGACAGGAGTGAAACATTCAACACCAAGCCGCCCCACTTTTCACCACATTGTTCAGCATCGCTTCTTCACCCGGGCAACGGCAGCTACTTTACAACTGACTCACAACAAATCGTGACAGAATCACATCCACTGAGGAAACAAAGCATTTCCCAAAGAGTAAGCGGTCAATACCCATTTCAATCAATCTCTTCGTTTTCGTTTTCTTTTCTAACATTTCTGCAGGCTGGGAAAGAGACACCAAAAAATGTCAGCCATACTCCCCTCGATCGAGCTCACGCTCGTCCTCGCCGCCACGCGCGACATGGGCATCGGTCTCAACGGCGGCCTTCCATGGACTGGTCTCAAGAAGGAAATGGCCTACTTTGCTCGCGTAACCAAGAGGTTGCCTAGTCAGGTAATATCCTCGTTTTTTTCTTCCATTATCTTTTCTCCCCCTGCTTTTCCGTCCTCGTCTTGTGTCTCCCCTCCCCTCCCTCCCTCCCTCCCTAGTCTTCCTCCCACGCTTGCTCCCCCTCCCCCTGCGACAGCGCAAAATTCACAGAAAACAGCAAGCTAACCCCCCATATCAACAAAAGCTCACCGGCACCAAAGCCCTCAACGCCGTCATCATGGGTCGCAAAACCTGGGACTCCATCCCCCCCAAGTTCCGTCCTCTCAAAGGCCGTCTGAACATCGTCATCAGCCGCTCCGTCACTTCTCCTCACTCTCCTTCTTCTGAACCTTCTCCTTTAGCAGAAGAGGGACCGGTCATGGCTTCTTCGCTAGAGCAAGCTATTCAGTATCTTCGTCTTTGCCAACAACAACAGCAAGAACAAAACCGAGTTGGTAAGGTCTTTGTCATCGGCGGCGGACAAATCTATGGCGCGGCGCTGGAGCTACCCAAGGAGATAAGCAAGCGGATCTTGTTGACGAGGGTGTTGGGTCCGGAGTTTGAGTGTGATACGTTTTTTCCTTTGGAGTTGAAAGAACAGCAGGAGGGGCAGGAGCAGGGAGAGGAATGGGTGAGGAAGAGTAAGGAGGAGTTGGATAAGTTTGTTGGTGAGGAGGTGCCGGCTGGTGTGCAAGTTGAGAATGGGACGGAGTATGAGTTTCAGATGTGGGAGAGGAGATAGAGGGGGTTGAGGAGATGGTGGTGGTTGTTAGAAGAGGAGAAAGCTGAAGAAAAAGAAGAAAGAAGAAGGAGCTGAAAGGGGTGTAGTGTTGGAAGAAAAGACGAGCGAGTTTCTGTTGAGCCTTTTGGATTCTCCATACTATGAGTGGTATATACATCCTGTGCTTTTTGGTAGCACTTTTAGATTCTCTTTAATTTTGACCATCCACCCATCCGGTCTTTACCTAGCGATGCTGGCTCCCTTTTGCTTTAGGGAATTCCCGATATGCTGCTATAATACAAGGTATTTGTACAGTCTCTCACACTCACATTCACCACACCACGACGCTATGCTGTCTCTTATTCTATGTCCCCAACTTTAAGCAGCGGTCTTGAACTTGGGCGCCGACTTGGGCTTCTGAGCACCCTTAGAATCGCCCTTCTGGCCTGTTACCGACCCCTGAGGCGACGCCTTAACCTCAGCCTGTCCCGCCGCCGAAACACCCTCAACATCAGCCGCCGCCGCACCCTTACTTGTCTGACCACTCTCCAGCGCCGGGACCAACTTATCCACCACCGCCAACTCAGCATCCGGCTTATTCTTGAACAAGGTAGGATGAAGCGCCAAGCCAGCATCCTCCATGGAATCCAAATACTTCAGAGTGCTGCGCATCCAGCTGACAATAGCAGCCAGCGTGCGAACGTCGACGTCCTCGCTCGCCTTGAACAGGTTGCGCCACACGGCAGCAGCCAAAACGGCGTCACCCTTTATCAGACCTTCGTCGTAGGCCATGACGACGCCGCGCCACTGCACGAACAGGTCCTGCAGGTAGCGCTGGCGCATGACGCGCGACGACATGTCGTGGGTGCGGTCCATCTTCTCCTCGGCCTGATGGAAGAAGTGGTCGACCAGCTGGGCCTGCCAGGTGGCGTGGGCGTCCTTGTCGAGGCAGCGCAGGCGGACGACGACGAGCCAGAGGTGGAGCATGGTTACGTGGGCCCAGGTTGAGAAGGTCGGGAGGAGGCCGAATTCTGTTAGGTAAGTCAAGGTGGTTAGCTTCGTTTTTGTCCTTGCTTGCACTGCTTGTGGTGTTTGGCGAGCGTATAGGTTTTCTAGGAAGGGAAGTGAAGTGAACCAAGCGCATCCACCGTACGTACCCTCATGCCAAATGCTCCCGTTACCAACACCAATCTCTTCACCATCCGCCGTTTCCTTAACCCTCCCGGCTTTCCTGTCCTCGGGAGTGATGGTATAGTCCGCCTGCTTGGCGCAGTCCTTGTAGATGCGCTGGGTAGCGCCATAGGCGATGTAGGATGAGCTTTGGTTGCCGGCAACGGATGCCAGAAGCTTGCGGAAGCCACCGGCCAGGCCGCCGCTCCCCTCGCCGCCTTCAGCACGGCATTGGCGCGTTGTGTGTATCCGTCGAGATTGTTGTGGGAGGTTCGTGCTTCTTCTGCTGGTCCTGGCGGTGGTGTTGCTGGACTGGGAGAAGGATAGCGCGGCGCGCGCGGTGGTGCTCTCGGCAAATAGACCCTGGCGCAGGGTCGACGATGCGGCCGGTCCTCTCGGGAGGAGGAGGCCGAGGCCGGATCTGCAGCTGGGGCAAGCCATTGGTCGGGGATTATTGCTGCTCGGGCCGGAAAGCTGACGGGAATCGGTGCTTGTCTCGGGGCTTGGAGGTTGGTGGATTCGGCAGCAGTTCCGGGATCTCGGAGGTGGACGGGATGGTTCTTCACTTTCGCATTATGCCGTCATGGTGAACTTGGAGCTTCTGATGAACAAAGCTCCCAAACTGAAAATGTCTGCTAGTGATTGCGCAGGGTTAGGGTCGGACGTGTTTCCATCCTGTCCTACAGTCTCTTGTCCACTGTTATTGCATCTGCTAACAACGCCTCAAAGAATAAAGCTCATATGTGGAACTCGCCGACCGAATTCTCACTAGGATACCGACTTGCCTTCTTAATATTGAGGGTTTTGGCAATATTCTACAGACTTGTAAAAGGGGGTTTTGATTCATGTACTTTCAACAACCCTAACCCTTGACAATGCCTAGAAGATCAAACTGGACAACGACTTATTGAGCCTGTATTCTCTGCCTTTCAACTTTATCGTGCATGGTGATGCTAAGGAGTGGGACTTGGTGTACCATATGCGTTGTTTGACAAAGCTCCATAGATCAGAGATGTCTGGGTATTGTGATTTTCCCAACTCTATATGCAATGCGTGAGCTTCATCCGTTCTGTGGGCTTCTATCCGGAAAATGTACGCCCTATGCGCCCCTGTGGTAGTAATACAAAATAAATACAAGTGAGAGGACAAACTTGGCACAGAACCCTTCTCCTAGCATTTCCTCAAAACTAGGATGACTACTCGAACCTTGAGAATACCAAGGAAGCATTGGTGCCCCCGAAGCCAAAGCTGTTGGACATGGCGACCTTGACTTCCTTTTGCTGCGCCTGGAAGGGCACAAAGTTGAATCCAACACCAACATTGGGATTCGTCAAGTTGAGAGTAGGTGGTATGGCCCCCTGAATTCACAGGTTAGCAGAGGGAACAACTCCAACTCTCCGTTCCGGAGACTTACCTCAGCAATGGCCAAAACCGAAAACACGGATTCAATAGCCCCCGCCGCACCAAGGAGATGACCAATCGCTCCTTTGGTGCTGCTCACCGTGACCTTGGATTCGTCGTCCACTCCTTCTTCGCCCATCATCAGCGACCGAATGGCAATCGCCTCAGCTGCATCCCCCACGGCCGTTCCCGTGGCATGAGCATTGATATAGTCCACCTCTCCCGGCTTCACGCCTGCGTTCTTGAGCGCCCTCTTCATAGACAAGAACGCCCCTGAACCATCTTCCCTTGGTGCCGTCATGTGGTGTGCATCACCACTGCATCCATACCCCTTGAGCTCGGCCAAAATCCTGGCGCCGCGCCTCTTGGCGTGCTCGAGCTCCTCCAGAATAAGGACAGCAGCGCCCTCAGACACCACGAAGCCGGCACGTTCCTTGTCGAAGGGTCGGCAGGCGGATGTCGGATCGTGGTTGTACGCGGTAGACAGCGAGCGAGACCGTCCGAAGCCAGCAAAAGTTAAAGGGTGTATACAAGATTCAGAGCCGCCGGCGACCATGACATCGGCATCGCCAAAGGCAATGAAACGGGAGGCGTCACCGATCGAGTGAGCGCCGGTGGTGCAAGCGGTGGTGGCAGAGTGGTTGGGTCCGCGGAAACCGTAGCGCATGGCGATGTGGCCGGCCCCGAGGTTGATGAGGATCTTGGGGACGAAGAGAGGGGAGACCTTCTTGTAGCCCTGCATTAACCATGTTAGACTCAAGATCACTCAAGCACATACAGTTCAACGTCAATCCTGTGTGTGCTCTTACTTCTTTGTCATATGTGACACTGGTGCTATAAAAGTCATCCAAGTTGCCGATTCCACTTCCCATACAGACACCAGTAGCTTCAAGGTCTTCCTGCCTTGTGGGCTTCCATCCAGCATCTTGCAGGGCCATCTCAGTGGCAGCAACAGAGTACTGGGCAAAGAGGGACATGCGTCTCTGGTCTGAAGGCTCCAGCCAGTCCGCAGCCTTCCAAGTGTGCTCCTGGGCCACATTCTGCTTGTTTCTGGCAACTGTGGGGACAAGACCAGCCACGGTGCTGGTGAGTTCTTTCCATTTGTCCTGAGGCTCGAGGTCGGCGACGCTGACGATGCCCGAGTGAGAGTCCAAGAGCCGGCGCCAGGTGGGGCGGACGCCGACGGCCAAGGGAGTGATGGCACCGAGGCCTGTCACTACCACTCGTCTCATTATCTTTCCATGTTCTTTTGGTCGGGGAAGGGTCTAAGGAAGAGGTGCCAGATGGCAGTTGTGGTGAGAGACAACTGCGTGGCGGAAGATGGGTGAGTGATGACGATGATACAAACTTTTGATATGTGAATATGCACAAAGCGAAGAGGAAGCAGCGACGTTGAAAAGATGCAGGGTTCTGCTAGTGATACGTACATAGCTGTATAAGGCTTAGCGTTGCTTTTATGCATAATAGTGGAGCTGGGTTTGAACGGGTGGCCTGTTTCGGGTGGCCTGTTTCGGGTCCCGTCACCTTCAGCAGTTCAGCTCCTCACAGCTCCCTGAAATACAGGGGTTATTTACATTGGACTTGACGGAAACAAAGGAGTGCCGCTTCACGATATCAAAAAGCCACCTTACCATTTTCATCAAAGGTACCTAGACTACCTCTAGAGATGTTTGTCTGATACCCATCGTGTGTCTGTTGTCTTACATTCGAGCTACCGAAGAGTTTACCACTTACGCACAACTGCAAAGGGACTTGTATAGGGCTGAATAAAAGTGAATCAGCCCAGTTCATATGCGCCAACTTTGTTACTTTGGAGCTGACCCTTCGTGACAACAAACCCCCGAGCTATCACCACCTGCTTCTATACACAATTACATCTTGGTTATTTACATTCCCATAATTCCCATCGACTTGCCTTCCTCTACATCTACACGTCCAAACACCAGTGACTGACAACGAGGTCTCCTGTTCCTGAGAGGACCTCGAGGATCCACTCTTTGACGTACGGCTGTTCCGGTGCTGCAGCTTGGACCGCTTTACCCTCGTCTTCATAACTTTCACTTGGTACCCTCCCGACTACTTATCTAGCTACCTACCTACACGCCTGAATCGAATCGATTACGGATATCCCAGGCTGGAAATGACTGTTAAGGAAGCATTGAGACGATAACATCTCTCAGGCTCACTTGAGCGGCATCCCAAGCAATGGCCTCCTACTCGAACCTCAGATCCTCCGGTGCTTCAATAGACGGTATGGAAGCTGTCGAACTGAAAGACAGAAGGGCATCTATGAGCGGCCGGAAGTCGGGTGACTTGGAGACAGGCGAGGAAGATATTGGGGCACCCTATTCCTCTTGGAATGACGCACCCGGTCCCTCCCAGTCAGGTCATCGCAGACAGGACTCCCACGGCGCCGACGACGAAGATGGTTCCGAGTTTGAACTCCTTCTGGACCCAAACCTGCCTGCCGAATACAGCCACAAACTTCGAGATCTCACGAGAAAATCACTTAGCTTCGACGACAATCAAGTAGGGGTCAAGTTCGGTGAGAGTGAGGACGAGGAAGACGAAGAAGCAGAGAATTCCCCCTATCCAGAAGTCCGGGCTGCCGTTCCCAACTTTGATCAGGACCTGCCATGCAACACCATCAGGGCGTGGACCATTGGACTGTCGCTCATATTTCTTGGGGCTTCAATGAACACCATCTTCTCATTGAGAGCACCGTCGATCAGTCTCGGGTCACTTATTGCCCAGATTATTGCATGGCCGCTGGGACATGGCTGGGCCAGGTTTATGCCCGAACGTGAGTTCAACACGTTTGGTAAAAGGTGGACTTTGAACCCAGGACCTTTCAACATCAAGGAACACTCCGTCATTGTTGTTATGGCCAGTGTCTCCTTTTCTGTGGCCTACGCTACGGACATCATTTTGGCCCAAAAGGTGTTTTATAAGCAGGATTTCGGCTTGTTATGGGGGGTTCTGCTTACAATATCCACGCAAAGCTTGGGTTATGGAATTGCTGGAATGCTAAGAAGGTTTCTCGGTAAGTTTATTCAATTTCAACCTCGTACATTTCTTCATTAACCTCAATTATATCTATCCAGTCTACCCAGCCTCTATGATCTGGCCAGGAAACCTCGTGGCAGTCACATTGATGCATGCCATGTACGGCCAAAACGAGAAGAAGGATCCCACAATAATGGGCGGTTCGATCCCACGGTACCGGTGGTTTGCCTATATCACCCTCGGCTCGTTTTTGTACTACTTCATCCCCGGTTTCTTTGCACAGTTCCTTAGCTCTTTCGCCGTTGTGACTTGGATGGCACCGAACAATCCTGTCGTCAACCAGTTGTTTGGTTACTCGACGGGCCTCTCCCTGCTTCCTATCACGTTCGATTGGGCGCAAATCACAGGATATGTTGGCTCGCCTATGGTGCCTCCATGGTAAGATCAAATGTCACCACTCCTTTTGCAGTCCACCAAGCAGAATTAACACTCCAGTTAGGCACGCAATTGCCAATACCTTGGCCGGCGTCGTGATATTTTTCATAATTGCTGCCAGCTTTCTGCAGTACACTGGGGCATGGTACGGGAAGTACCTGCCGATGAGCGACTCCAGCGTCTATGATAATACGGGCAAGACATACAATGTTTCACGAGTCCTTAGCAAAGACTTCACGCTCGATGAGACGGCTTATAACACTTACTCGCCACTATTCCTCAGGTATGTTGGTTTTGACTCGCTGCCATTAGAAGCCATGGTCTAACTTCAAACAATAGTACCACTTTCGCCATAGCGTACGGTTTGTCTTTTGCTGCCATATCCTCGCTGATCGTGTACACATACCTGCATCATGGGAAAACAATCTGGAGACAATGGAAGAACAGCACCAGTGAGAGGCCTGATGTGCATATGAAGATGATGAGGAAGTACAAGGAGGCCCCGACGTGGTGGTACATGTCGCTCTTTGCAGTGGTGAGCCCACCGTTTCTCTTCACAGACCAAAGACTCCGGAACTAACCGGTGTGCATCGAACTAGATGCTCGCCCTAGGCTTCTTCACCGTTCTAGGTTGGCAAACCAACCTCACATGGTGGGCCTTCCTCCTCGCCGTATTCATTTCCTTCGCCTTCTCGCTTCCCATCGGTATCATCCAAGCTGTCACCAACAATCAAATCGGCTTGAACGTCTTGACCGAGTTCGTGTTTGGGTACATCCAACCAGGCCGCCCCTTAGCACTCATGATGTAAGAGCAAGCCCTTTCTTCCTCTCTGTTCCCCCCTTCCTCGACCTCCATCTCCTTGTCCGCAGCGTTAACTGACCCCGGCGAAAAACAGCTTCAAAACCTTCGGCTACATAACCATGTCCCAAGCCCTCACCTTCGTCGGCGACCTCAAATTCGGTCATTACATGAAACTTCCCCCGCGCGTTCTCTTCTCCGCCCAAGTCGTCGCCACCACCTTCTCCTGCATCATCCAAATCCTAGTCCTCAACTACGCCCTCCGCACCATTCCCGAAGTCTGCACCCCTTCCCAACCTCAACACTTCACCTGCCCCGGCGGACGCGTCTTCTTTTCCGCAAGCGTCATCTGGGGCCTCATCGGTCCCGCGAGGATGTTCTCCCCGGGACAGATTTACTCCTCCCTCTTTTTGTTCTTTGTCTTGGGAGCCGTGGTGCCGTTGATTATTTGGTTACTCCTCCGCCGCGCGCAGCGGCGTGATGGCCCCAACGCGAAAACCTGGCTGCGATACGTCATCGCGCCGGTAATCTTCGGTGGCGCGGGGTCGATTCCGCCCGCTAGTCCGCTGAATTATTTGAGTTGGGGCATCGTCGGGTATGGGTTCCAATATGTGGTAAGAAAGAGACACTTTGGGTGGTGGAGCAGGCTGAATTTCTTGACGAGCTGCGGGTTGGATTTGGGATTGGCGCTGGCGACGCTGGTAGTTTTCTTTGCGTTTACGATTAATGAGATTAGTCCGCCTAGTTGGTGGGGGAATGAGGTGGTGAAGGGCACGTTGGATTTTAAGGGGATGGCGGTTAGGGAGAGGGTGAAGGAGGGAGAGATCTTTGGGCCCAGGGTTTGGGCGCTTGGGGGAGGAGGAGGAGGGTCTGGGTAAGTAAAGATACGACTTGTTTGTACAACCTCGAAAGTTTGAGGGAAAAAGGAACGAAAAAAAAAAGAGATGCCAGCCAACAGATAGCACAACCAAGTTGCTCGGTTCACAACTGGCCCAGTAGCCCGGTCAGTGGATACAAATCCCGCGGTGTCATGGATGCACGCTGTCGGCTTTGTTCCTTATTGAAAAGAACCACATGATCTGCCCCGGCCGAGAATCGAACTCGAAACCGGACGGGGCCACGGTGGGAGATGCAGAGCTGGCAGCGGTACTACTGACTGCGCTATCCGACCAGGATTGAACTGGTCGTTGGCTGGGGGTGTTGGAAGGAGATATGGGATGGGGGGATTATAAGGTTGCCTGAGATGGAAGGAGCGGCTGCCGGCTGGGAGAGGCGGAGGAAGGTGCTAGGGAGGTTGGTTGTATGCGTGCGAGGGGATGGTGGTGAAATAACCTGGACGGTGTACGGTGCTTCTTGTTTCGGTTGTATCTTTGAGCAAGAGTATACCAGCAAGTATGTCTGTCCCGTACATCTAAGAGATCGTTCTATTGAGTGAAATACTTGAACAAGTGACCGGTTATCGCTCTTTCATCGATTTCCATATCGGTCCGCTATTCGCACAACTGTCACTTGGTATGGCCATACGCTTCTGGGAACAATTCTGATTTTCAAAGTAATGTTCGGGTCAAGGTCCAGCCTCGGTATGTACAAAGTTAAGCCACTATAGCCACCCACCCGCCCTGTCCGCCAACAATCTCGTCCCCAGAAGTTTGTGCAACAACAGACTTTCACTCCCCCAGTCAGCCATAATATTCCAGCCGAGCCGCATGATTGTCCCCTTATCATCACCACGGTGCTTGCTGTTCCCCAGCCCGCGTCCGGTACCCGCAACACGGGGCATATCACCCGCCTCCCCCATGCTCAATGCCGCTCTCATGACACGACTTGTATTTTTCTCGTACCCAGCCACCGTTTTAGTACTGTATCTCCGCCATTACGCGGTATCTACCTGGATACCCGGCCGTTGTCTCGATAATGTTGTCGCTGAAGGATTGCGATGGAGTGCTCTTTCTTTTGAGGGTAACTCTCAAGTGCTCTATCGGTCCAGTAACAATCTGTTTTGAGCGGTTGCAGTTATTGGACGATAGTTGAAAGATCGTTGGTGAAGTAATTACCACAATAACTTGTCGATCTGTCAACAAGACTCGGGAGTTAGCAAGCAACAAACATCTCTCATCGCTTAGACTCCATCTTGACCAAAAGCCGTATGATCGCTCTCCAGAGAGATATCAGGAGCGGATTCGTATCAGGTGTTACCGAGTACAGTGGCCGAACATACCTTTCACCCCCAACAGCCACCGCGTCCCGCATAAACGGCATCGCACATGATTGCTTTTCTTCGACAACCTTGACAGGGGTTCGTTCGAAGCTTTCAAACACCCTGGATGATTGCCCAGCAGCGGCAGTGGTGAATGGTTGCCTGCCTTCAATGAACCGTTGGCATACCGACCAGGCCGACCCAACGGCCGAATTCCCTTCACTCCTTGTAACTTGCGGGACCTTGCATGGCGGGCGATGCGCTTGCTAGTCAGCAATCGACCAGCCCTTCTGGAAAAGCCGAAAAAAACATGACCCCCTAATCTTCGATTTTTGTTTCGAGCCCCAGCTGTTTCCATTTTGCTTTCGGTACTTTTTTTCGCCAATGATCAGTTCATGAAGTTGTCGATGGGGCCATCAGATCGTCATTTCGAATTTGCCGATTAGTGAAAAAAAAGGTATCGTTCCCATCCCGCCAGTCCGGGACAAGCCACCTCGTGGAAGTCTTGTGTTTGTGTATCGACACAGCATGCTTCCAAGCGCACAAACTCAATTTCTCCCGCTTTCCCGCGCCAACTGCTGTCGTTGAACGGGACACTACAGGGAAATAAGTTCTATGTGCTCTTTTGGTTGGTCGACTTATCGTTGTCGATCAATACCATGCCTCGCTCGCGAGTTGCCGGAATGAAGCTCGGAAGGGTGCGTTTCGTTTGTGGTGTATTTGAGCTGATGGGTTTCCAATGCCGAAGAATATTGATGGGATAGCATGGGCCAAGTTGTTCTTTGTGTGAAGCTGGGGTAGGAAGGAAAAAGCCCATGATGCCTCATGAATGAATGCGTGGCCAATTAATTTCTTCGTTTCACTCCAGCCGTCCCCGTCATATCCTGGCACACGAGCCGAACAAACAACCATTCCACAAAGGCCCGAACCTTTGGATATAAAACGTGCCCTTCACCCTTCCTAGTACTTTCTCGTTGTACTGGTGTTCTTGTGGATGTGAGACCTTCCTGTCAACTTTGGATACACATATAACGTTTCGCGTGATCGATCGATACCTTCAATACCGCCAACATCTCTTGCAGAAAAGACCGAGATTTCGCGTGGTCAGAAGCCCAATATCGCTACCATGGAGAACGTTCTCATCGGAAAAAACGCCATTTTGAACCTGAGGATGGGTATCACTTTCCCAGACGACCAGGCCCCGGAAGTTCAGCCCACATCGGCCAAAGATGGCCAGTCCCTCATTGACCAGGTCATTGCTGCCACGGGGCCGAAGGCACATCCAAGATTGGCACAAATCATGCCCAGTCTCGTACGGCATCTCCACGAGTTCGCACGAGAAGTCAACCTGACGGTCCCGGAGTGGATGGCGGCCGTCGACATGGTACGTGATTCTGATGATTTCTGCTCGCAATTTCGACGACGGCCTCTGACATCGTTGCTTTTAGCTCAACGAATGCGGCCAAATCTCCAACGACCGACGCAACGAAACGCAGCTTCTTTGCGACATTCTCGGCCTCGAGTCCTTGGTCGACGAGATCACTTCGAACCTGCTCGCCAGTTCCAACGCCGGCACACCATCCGCAGTCCTTGGCCCGTTCTACAGGCACAGCGCGCCTCTGCTACCGAACGGCAGCTCCATCGTCAAGAACCTGACGCCCGAGACACCCTGGTACAGCCAAGCCATCGCAGACTCGGCCTACATCACCGGCCGAGTCCTGTCTACCGACGGCAAGCCCATTCCCGGTGCTATCGTCGACACCTGGCTTGCCGCGCCGAACGGGCTGTACGAACAGCAGGATGATTCCCAGACCGACATGAACCTGAGGGGTCGGTTTGAGACTGACAAAGACGGTCGCTTTGCGTTTTATGCGCTGCGGCCGACTTATTATCCGATTCCGTTTGATGGCCCCGCGGGCAGGTTCCTGACCTTGCTGGATCGGGACCCGAACAGGCCGGGTCATATCCACTTCATCGTTTCGGCACCGCAGCATCGCGCGCTGACAACGCAGATCTTCGATGACAGGGACAAGTATCTGACGGAGGATGCGGTTTTCGCGGTGAAGGATGAGTTGGTGGTCAAGTTCTTGCCCCGTAAGGGAGACCCTAAGGCGCGCTGGTATCTCGAGTATGATTTCGTTTTGGGTAGGGAGAATTAGGCTTTAGAGTATGGGAGAACGCAGTAGGTCGACGGATGGTATAGAGCTTGTGGAAGGCATATAATGGCGCATAGTTGATGTTGTATATTGGTGTTCCTTGTTTAGCAAAAAGCCCTAGCCGCTTCTTTCTCAACAGACTCCATTTAGCCAGCTCGTCTTTTCATCCATCAATGGAGATAATCATAGTCAAACCTTGCCTCCTTTCGTGATTCTGCTTCAGGCCAGTTGAGCTTAAATTATGGTTATTGTCGCATTCGTAGAGCCGGAGAAGCCGCAAGATCTCGGGTATTCCAGCGAAGTTACATCATTATGATGATGTTAACCCAGATTTGACAAGTGATAGATTGGCACGCTGCCGCGGATTCCTGACGGTGGTATATGTGGATCGACCCGAAGAGGATATGATTCGTATGGATCGGACGAAACGGCTGTGCTCGGGGGAAGAAACTGTGGAGCGATATGAGCCAGTTCAGGTGCTGTTGAAACATGCGGCGCGAGCTGYAAATAGTTGTTCCAGAGKTSGTCAAATTCCCACTCGTCRGATACTTCAGGGGGCGAATGAGTGATATGACCAGGGCGTAGGGCGAGTGGAGGTGCCATAGGTGGAGTCGTCGATGATACTGCGGACATTCCGTTCATCACCACTTCCGGGACGGTGGCTGAAGGGGTCGGGATAAAAACATCGGATGCCTTCTGTGGCCGCGGAAGGGGTGGTGAAGCCATAGGAAGCTGGTGTGAAATGCTGCCTATTCTTGAGCCTGCTGGGTCCACGGGGCTGGGGACACTCGGAGCTGAGCTGCCATTCTCCCGTGACATGCGAGAACTGGATGCTTTGGTATAAAGGCAGCTAAGGTCCGGTGAGAGCACTGGAGCGGGATGTGAATGATCCTTGGTCCAGGTCTCAACCACTTGTGCAAAGCTTTCCATTATTTCGAGCACCCTCTCTGCTTGTGGGTCAATCTCTGCACAGTATTTCATGGTCGAAATCGCGTCGGTGATAGTCTTGTTATATATATCGGCGTAGTACAGTGAGGTGAACTGATTCATTAGGACGATAAGGCTCGCAGCGAAGAGGAAATATCTGAGACATGTCAGGTAAGATTCAAATGTATCATTAAGGATCAAAACGGATTTGACTTGCATGAAGAAAGGATTTCTTTGTGGGAGATACCCATCCTCCCTGGCTTGTTGTATCAAGTGGATAGTCTGGTAAGATGCCACAACACAGGCTTCGGAGAACTTGGCCATATGTGACTCTCGGTTTGAGGGTGGGTTTGCCTTCCCAGAGCGTTGTTGGTCGAGTTTCCAGTTGTGCATGATGAATATCTGCCTGGTCAGGAGAATAAGGGAGTGCAATGACAGGAGATTGGCGTGAAGAGCAGCTATACCCTGCTCCGGGCTTGTCGGGCCTTCGCGTGATTGCTGCGGCGTCAGGTTTGCGAGTGAAGGCCGCCTCCAATATTTGGCCATGTTCGCGATATCCTGGACGACCGAGGTGGAAATCTTCCGCTTCGAAAACACACGGAGTGTTACGCCAATGACGCGGCATGATTTAACACAGGCATCGAGGCATCCGAAGTGTAATGACTCGGATCCATTTCCCCCTACGGTTGATAAGTCGGCGATGTCATCATTAGTAGTGAGCTTGCATGAGCAATCATCTTCAACGATGGCAACGGGTCTTCCAAGGGACGCGGCTAGGAACCTGTCGAGGATGAACAACGTCTTCCATAGATTCCGTCTCACCTCCCTTTGCGTCGATTCCGGGAAAATGAGCGGGTGCATTGTCTCCTCTCGGTGGAGACCTAGGGCATAGGCAGACCGAACAGCCATGCCTGTTATTGATATGTCAATCCTATGATCCGACTTGGGGCCAAGACTAGGGAATCTCACCCAGGTATGCATATGCAGTATTTCGTTTGGAAACCGTGAGCATGTAAACAGTCATCAGGCAAAGTGCTTGAATAGACCAGAAGTCGGCATCTTCGAACCCGTATTCGGGATCGCACATGGACTTGGCACTTCGAAATAAGAGTTCTGCCATATCCTCCTTTGCGCCGTACAGTTTCTTGATGATCTCGTCTTCCCGGCTCCCTGGCTGAGGGGCCGAAAGAAGCAATCCCAATGCGAGCACAAGGAAAAGGTGGCATGTCGAATATGTGCTGGCAGACAGGGGATCAGCGTAGATCATTTCGACACTTTCGCAAAATGATGACTTGTCAAAAACTTCGATCAAGCCCCGTGTCTAATAATCCCAATTAGCAACAACTCAGACTGACAAGCATCGCTACTCACATTCGTAAAGTACGACTCAACCAGAACTTGCGCGGTTTCTCTGTCCGGCAGGAAGCATGGAAGCTTGGTGTTTTCTGGAAAATCAATAATGTTTTCCATGATTCGGTGCCGCTTCGGATCATGGATAAAGTTGGACCCTAGGATAGGCCCCGCAGTACTCTCGACGATGATACGGATCAGCTGTAGGATAGAGAGAGTAGATGAGTCCCCGATATAGACTAAGAACTGGTCAGCTTTACGAAATCCAAGTATTATGTGAGCAAACCTACGGAGTCGACCCATCTGATCCTGTAACATCCTGGTTTCGGTATAGATAGTTGCTTCCTCTGCTTGCCCGTATGTGCTGCTTCGGCCAGAAACATTTCCCGAGCTGTAAACGGACGTTTTTCCAGGATGTTCGAGCGAAGCTGAAGACAGCGGTGCCGCCAGGCCGGACATGGAAGAGTCTTCCCTTCTCAGACCCCGACTCCGCACCTCATCCCAAGGCCGGTTAAAATCGGTACTCCCGATATTGGTCGGAGACCTTGTTGAGGCGTCCAAAGCAGCTGGGATTGCTTGTGGTGAAGTTTCTGTCGGCCTCCGTCTAGTAGGGGACCCGACGGTTTCGCCTGCGCCGTGCTCTGAGGCGCTGTTTGGGGTGTAAGAGCAGTTCAGTCTTCTCTTCACACAAGTCTGACAGGGCTTTTGACCATTGCACTGCCGAAGAATTGTATTAGTGCATGCTCGAGGGATTACTTTTCAGTGTGCATTGAGGTCCATGGAGGCGAGCGAACTTCAGAAAGACGGGGAGATCACGAATAAATAGAGTGCTTGAGCGTGAATCTGCGAAGCGACAGTATCCATCGGAACCCAGAGAGACCCAGAAAGATAAGAGGATGTTGTGTCCCAGCCGCATACGGAATAAGGCTGACCCAGGAGGCTAATGATAAGGGTGCTGCGATGGGTCTGTGGCACCCAGGGCATTATCTAATACCCGAGAGTAGGATGCTTGTAAGGAGATTCATGGCTTGGGACAGACAATGATCCGGCAAGCAACATGAACGAAATCGGCTATCTCCGCCTCTCGAGCCGTGGGCGACAGAGAACCCGTGAAGATAGACAGAACAAGTCGAACAAACAACGAACCTTTTGCTTCCGCCGTTTGCAAGAGTCACAAGCCTGAGCTGTGCGCTGACGCTTGTCGTCAGGCACTTTTGGTCGCGTCATGACGAAGTAGGTTAGGGAGTGATAAGCACAGTCATCCCTTGGTCGAGTGGTAAAGACTCTTTCTGAAACGGGATAAAGGCGAGAAAGCACACAACGTGCGACAGACCGGAGGGCGGAGCGGGAGTTCAAGGAAGTCGCGGATACTGGACCTCGACTGGTATCGGAAGCGGAAGCGGCGCGGTGGCCGTTGGGTAACGGAGCGGATGATGCACGGGTGGACACCCCGGTAGCAGAGCCGCGAGTGGAGCGAAGATGATCGGAAGATGCGTATCAGCGTATGTAGGGTCGCCCGGGGGTTGAAGGGTTATTGGAGCTCGCAAAGACAGGTTCTGGTACCGGAGGCTGGTGGCACGATCCGATACGCCGTGGCCGGGCCGGGGTGATCAATCTGGACTTTGTCGTCGTCTAGAGCCTAGTTGCTTGGAGGTCGGTGCTCAGATAGCTTGATCCACGGTATAACACCTTGAACGTGTCACGCAACATGGAGCCGTGATCAGCAACGAAGCTAGAATCGGGAACAGGGTGAGAGTTGTTGGATGATTAAGGAAAAGCGAGACAAAAGCATCGGGTACGGGGCGGGGAAGACACGAAGAGGAGATGGGAAGAGAGGGACTCGGCTCCAAGTGTCTGTTTGCCGTCTCGTACTGTCAATGGTTCGTATGTCGTAAGATGGATAAATCGATCTGTGGTTTGTCGATGTACCTAGAACTCGGTGCTGTTGCTTTGCGCCCAAGGATACCCAAACCCAAGAAGTGCTCGCATATGCCTTGTTAGGTAGACAGTGACTGAGAAAGCTGGCTCAGTTGGGCATGATTCGGACTTGAACACACCGAGGAGAAGGTACCGCCATAACAGGTACAGCCGAATGGACGACTAGGGTGGCAGCTGCAGCACTACCTTGCGGATATTGCAATCAAATACGGGAAGCGTCCAGATGTCGAGAATCCAGGTCGATAGAACAACAGCTTTGCTAGAGAGCCGTACCAAAATAGCGTGCTGCTCCCGTGCTCTGTATATTTCTTGTGTCGAGAAACCATGGTCCATGACGCCGTGCAGGGCATTCAAATACGTCCAGGCTCCGATGACTGCTGTACCGAGGTTGTAGTGCCTTCTGTACATACGTACAGCAAGTTGTACAACAGCTAGACCGAAGATGTCCTTCGTCCCCGGCCACCGTCACGCATGTCTGTGTGCTTGACGGTGAGGCACCAAGCGAAAGCCTTGGTATTGGATCACGGAGAAATAATGGCACTGAAGACCCTGAGCCTGACGACGGGGAGGCTTGCCTGTGGCGTCCATTCAGAGAGGGCCAATGCCATCAGCGCCACGGACATGCTTCCATCATCACTTTTGTTTTTGTCATAAGCGAGAGTTGAATACGGTGCCCGTATCGGAATCAGCACTGCTCCCAAGTGCCTCGGGAATCCTGTGTCGCCTGACTCGCCTGTCTCCCCTGTTTTCGAATCCAGAGGTCAGCTTCGGGAACACAGCCGGGGATTAATACGACCAGGGCCGCAAGGAATATCCCATATCTGGTTGCCTCGATTTTGTTTTCTCAGCTCGACCAGGCCGGCCGTCCCGTGTAAGAAGGTGTGAAGGCCGGGCCAGATCGAGGTCCGCGACCATGTTCAGTCTCCAAGTCCATGGATGTTTTTCATGTTTGCAAAGGTTGCGGCACTGGCGCCTTGCAACTGCAAGTTTGTGCAGCGTGATACATCACGTCGGCTGAACCCGTTTCTTCTGTTCGAGTCTTGGCATCGAGAGGTAGGATCCGTCAAGGAAGCGCAAAGTACCCAAGGGTGGTTGTGTGTTGATGTAAAGAGTAGACAACCAGATACTTTGTCGGGTTGAGGTTGAAGTTTGAAGTCTTAAAGTTGAAAATCTGAACGAGAGAAATGGAAGAAGTAGAGGTGAGGAGGTGAGGTTGAAAGTGGAGAGAAGATCCACCGGCCGGTCGGCTGAGTGCTGCCTCCGCCCCCCTGTGCACCCGCTGTAACATAGGCAGGTACTTGCCAATAGCAGCGCTACAGGCACGATTTTTGATGCCCTAAGGATGACGGAAAGGGTCCTGTAGCTCATCGGATAATGCACCTAGACCCGTGCTCTTTCCTTTCCGTCCTTTACCCGGGCATCTGACTTTCTTGGAGTCACGACATCATGAATGTCCTCGAGTTCTTCAAACATCCAACATCATCAGTCCAATCATCGACAACGCATGTTGATCACATGTCCACGAGGCAAGTAAGATCTGACTTTCAGCTTCTCATCCCGCCCCAGCAAAAGAAAAGACCGGAGAGCCATCAAGGTGTGGTATTGTGGTGATGTAAGTGGCATCGGGAATTCGGGATATCGAAGTCTCAGATATGCTGTTAACTGCTACATTAGAACCACATCTAGGTAATCTCCTGATCAAGTCCAACTTCATGATGGAACACATGAGCTTCCCATTTTTGGACTTTTGCCGGAATATCACACTTCATTGCCTACCAATCTTGATGCCCTACTCACTCTCCCTCAAGGTTGGATTTGCTGGGTCGCTTGCGGTAATAACTCATCAACAAATCCTGATAAGCCCAAGAATCCCACCCATCCCGAGCCTCTTCAAGTCGAAATCATCTCTCTCACTCTTGAGCTGACGCGTAAGTAGATAACCACCCCCTACCATGAATGCACGTTGGTTGTTTCCTATCACCCACTTCATGCTTCAAGACATGGATCGCATCAGAGAATGACCCGCGAAAAGGAAGCTGGCAAATCACTTTCAAAAGTCTCCCCGGCCTTCTGCTTCTCTATACTGCTTTAACCATGTAAAACTAGTTCGCCGATACGCAAGTTTCACTCATCACCTCATGTCACACCTGAACAAGGCGAATAGAAGGCATCCGAACTTGGTCACTTCGCAGCGGAAAGCGAAAAAAGTCGATTAGTCGTTTTTACTATGACTTCGGATCGTTCTTCGTCGTCGGATCGACAGGCATGAGAGTAGTCTCAGGTTGAATGCGGAACTCGATGGCTGGTCGACAGGGCCTTCGAGCCTAGTTCCATGTTCTCATCTTGCCAAAGGCCAATAGATCGCTCAGGTTTTGCTACTCTTTTATTGCGACGCAAAATCCGGTCCTCACGGGTTGCCCCTTGAAGTCTGGAAACACGGAATGTAACACGGCCCAGCTTCGGCAAAGCGTCCTCAAGCCTCCAACTCCAAAGCTTGCCGGTTTAACACACAAGAGGTTTGTCTTAGGGCGGCTCTCTCTGCCTTCTGGATATCAAAGCGCAACTGCTACGCCAGGAGTAACCGGACTTACCTTGTTCAGCCTCCCAGAGACCATCAGAAGGGCAACAACTTACCACCACGTGCTGACAGCCCTTGTTACATGGCTGTTGAGCTCCCACACCTGCATCTAAACCCTTCGGGAATGCCTTTATTCTAAGCAGCTTGTGGCTTGTTCAAGTTACCACGGGCCGCCCCCAGACTTCAACTGTTCAACATGCGGTGAATGTGCATGCAAGATACCAGTCAAGTCTTCGGCTACTCCCTACAGGCCAACACTCGACATCACACACGGATCCCCCACGTCTGGGAACCGTCTCAAGCACCCAATGTGCGGGTAGATGGGTGTGGAGTGCAGCACACTCTCCGCACGTTCACCGTAGGCTGGGGTTTTTGGTGTAACCAGGCCCAAGAGATCCAGCAAGATAACAGCCTCTGCCGCTCCCTTCCCCCCCAGAAACTGACCCCCGGTCGGGTGCAGCGTAGTAGCGTGGCCCTTCCTTACCTCGTGACGGCGTTCCGAGGAACCGAGGGCCAGTATACTGTCCAACCTCTTATAGACGGCCGAGTTATCCCCCAATGGCACCCATGTCCTGCCAGGTCCCGATGAAACTGCCGGGACATTATGCCCTTGAAACGGTATCCTGAGCCAGGTCTTATGCAGAATCTTTGTCGACGCATATTAGTCCAAATTGGCACGTCATTATGTTCATCAAAGGTTTGGACGCCTCATCAGCCTCGCCGGTTTGGCTAGCTAGAGAGATATTCATGGAACAAGTTGGGAGTGCTGGTGGGATGAACAGCTTCTGACCGCGCCCCTTTTCTGTTTCACCTAGCACTTGGTCCCCTTAACTCTGTTTGATATGGCATGAACCACAAGAAATAGCGTTTGAAGAAACGTTGAGGTCATGACGGGTAAAATCTGTTTTGGGGGCTCGGGGTAATATCGGACCAACACAATATCAGGTTTCCCTCTCACTTTTGTCTGTTGCCACTTCTTCCCTTAACCAGTCCGCTCCCTTCACCGACCAACCGGATTCAAACCACATCTTGAAGAGTGGAGAGGGAATAGGCCCCTTCACTCATTATTTCCCCGCCTGCCTTTGGTCCGAAGGATGATACCTCGACATGGTATGATCACAGGGACTGGTTAGTGATCAATGCTCCTCGGTAACCTTTGGGACGACCTTGAAAGCGACAGCTCAAAGCGAATGCTGCCCATTCACTTTGGGGAACCTTGAAGTTTTGCGCGGCAGGTGTATAAAAGAAACCCATGGCTGCAGGAATTCCCGAAATCTCTCCTTTTCTTCCTCCCTTAACACGAAACTCCTCAACAGTAATTCGCACATATAGGGTATGTGTGTCTCATCTTCACAGCCCGATACTCAGAGCATCGGTGGTCGCTCAGCACCCAACAACATGGACAACTCGACTACCCGACCTTATTCTGTCGCCATTGGCGCGTCAGAGGCTTTTGGCGAGCTTTTGAAGCAATGCAAAGGTCAAATCCCCAAAGAGTTTCGCTCCTATTCCGGCAACGTCAAGTTCGCTCCTTCCAGCCATGGAGACCAAGTGTACTTCCCGAGTCCTTGCCGAGAGCAAGACGTCATAGCAGCCATCAAGGCCCTTGAGGCATGTGCTGCTGCTGCCATTGGTGACCTTCGTCATGGAAAGAAGTCACGATCGATCAAAGTGGATCTCGACAAGGCGGCCTGTTTCCTAATGTCGGCTTACCTTGCTACCATTGACGGCAAGCGCAAGGGTCAGACTCCGAAGGGTTTGATTCCAGGTAAGACATCTTCTCTTACGACTCCCATGTAGCCAGTTACTACATGGAATTTAGGACACACCTCACTAACTTGACCATAGACACCGACTACAACCAGGCTCAGTCGATCCAGTATCGTCGACTTTCCGCGAACCTTTACGAGACCAAGGAGGATGGCAGATACTACCATATTCATGGCTCACTCGACGCCACTACCCAGCTCCGCATGATCGGCCTTCCCCCATTCAATCCCCAATTGACCGACTACAAGAAGTGTATCGACACAATCGAAGCCGCTGTGAAGAAGTTTACTGTCGCAGAACTGGAGGAAATGAACACCAAGCACGGACAAGCTGGTGTGGAGGCCCTGAAGTGGGAAACCTTCCTGAAGACCTCTCACGGGAAGGCCGTCTCGGCATTGCCTCCTTTCACAGTGGAAGCCATCAAGGTACCCCAAACGACGGCACCGGAGACTCCACCACACACGCCCACGGAGCCGAACTTCCAGAGCCATCTCTGGCCGAAGGTGCCCGCAAACGGCCCTCAGTACGCCCTGCGTGGCATCAAAGTCATCGAGATGTGCCGCGTCATAGCCGGTCCGACCATTGGCCGCTCCCTTGCCGCGCATGGCGCCCAAGTGCTCAAGGTGACCGGCCCCAAACTCCCCGATGTGCCCTTCTTCCAAGTCGACGTCAACACCGGCAAGCACACAACCCATCTCGACCTTCGCAACCAGAGCCATCTCAAAACATTTCAGAACCTGCTCGCCGAAGCTGACGTTCTCATCGACGGATACCGGCCTGGCGCCCTCGCCAAATTTGGCTGCGACCCGGCATCTCTGGCCAGACTAGCCCAGCAGCGCGGCAACCGTGGCTTCGTCTACGTGGCCGAAGACTGCTTCGGCGGAACAGGTGTGCCCGGAGCCGAGTGGGCCGG
>RANY01000403.1:0-29990 GCA_009805235.1 Neurospora pannonica FGSC 7221
GCCCGGACACATCCCCTACTAACAGATCAACATCCCTCCGAAGTCTCAGAGATGCCAGCGGCAAAAATGAAAGCAGAGAACGGCGATGATGGATCAAATCTCCGTCGACGCGGCCGACCCGTCCGTCACGACGGGCATCAGCGCGCACGACCGCGCTTTGGTCTGCCGCGTTTTGGCAGACCCCAGCACTAAGCCGGAGGATTTGAGAAGACCGGGCCATGTGTTTCCCCTGCGGGCTAGACCGGGCGGTGTGAGGGAAAGGAGGGGACATACGGAGGCGGGGATTGATTTGTGTCGCTTGGCGGGCAAGAAGCCGGCGGCGGTGATTAGTGAGTTGGTGGATGATGGGCGGGAGGTGGAGGGGCAGGCGGTCAGGGAGGAGCCGGGCATGATGAGGGGGGAGCAGTGCGTGGCGTTTGCGAGGAGGTGGGGGTTGAAGGTTTGTACAATTGAGGATATGGTCAAGTATCTGGAGGAGAAGGAGGGGAAGTTGGGGGAGGTTAATGGCTCGGAGTCGTGAGGGATGGGGAAGGGGGGTTGTTGTTACACGGTTGTCTCGGATGGGTTGGGAACAGACTACCTCGGGGTTCTTGGATAACGGGATTTTGGTTTATACTGAATAAAGGATCAAAAAGATGGGAATTTGCCCCGGATTGTGTGTTTACAGGCGGGAAAACGGTTTACATGGAGCTACACTTCTTGGTTCACACGGCACATTACGGTACATTCTCCATGGTTTATGTCACGTTGTAGATACAGCATACCTCCTCTCATTGCCCTTGTTTGCTGGGTATGTTTTGCAAGATGTCGGGCTGTACTACGCATATATAGAGTCGGGGCAACGGATATTTCGGCTTGCGTGAAGGATATCGAGTTCATCGTGTGGGTGACCTAGTGCTGCCATGGAGCAAGGTGGGTGATTACGGGATTGGTAATCCGGCACGAACAATCCACCGAAAGGGCCGAATTTCCATGAGCCGTGTAGTCTTTTGGAAAGAGATGAGAGAACGGCGCTTGACTAAGACAGTTGCTCGAGCAGTGAACCCGCAGAACATGTCTCGATCTGCGTCTCCCGTTGGCGGTAGTGCCCTTATTGAGAAGCAATGAGCTTCCGTCCCGTCATGACTCGCAACCTGGGAGGATGGAAAACCAAGTCCAAGAGCTCGGGAACGGAGAAACGAGAGCAACGGGCCCGGACAATGTCAATCACGCAATCATACCACGAATGACAACAGAACACTCCTGTCATGTTCGAAAATTACAGACACAATGGGCACAGCATTCACAGTACGTCAGTTGGGGAACATAAGTATGCAAATGCAATATCCTTTCAATTTTGACTATCTTCATGCGGTATCCAACTCGCCAGGTCGCGAATGGCACCATGGCTGTCTACGATGTGACCAAAGTCACGACTCCAGAGAACCATGTTGGTTCAATGGCCTACGATTTTGAGAACTACAGCTTGGCAATGACTTACCTGACGCTGCTCGATGGGATATCATGGTGATAGTACCAGACAAAAGATTCCTATGTCCAGCATGTTAGCTTGGGATCATTGACTTGGAACTAAAAAAAACAATGACTTGTTCAAGAGGCGACTCAGTTCGGGTGCCGTGTCATCGGCGTTTTTCATCAAAGGGATAAAGCCGAAGCGATATCCTATGTAGACCGTCGTGATAAATTTTATTCATCATTGTAGCCATCTTGGAACAAGAAAAGAAGAAAAAATGTTGGCTTACCATCATGAGCAGCGAGAAGCAGGTGGCGATGCGTTCCCGGTATTGAACCAAGGCAGACTGACTTTGTGGCCGTTAGCATGCTGTAAGGCAGAGTGGCTAAGTAACAGGATGCAATGGTGCAAAGATCAGACTTGACAGGTGTCATCGTCGCAAAAGCTCTGACATATGCTTGTCTTTGTGTTGTCGGATCATCATGGAAGGATATGGGCAGGAAAGCTCAGTGCCGAAGCAAAGAGACATAGGCACATACCAATAAGCCCATGCATCGGGAGAGAATGTGGTGCGAACTGTGGTCTGGTTGATCGTTAGTCAAGATATTCAACTGAGAGCTGCAAAAGACTTGATCATGAAGAGGATTTTCAGAAATGCATGAATGGTATTAAAAAAAAGGTTGTCTGCATGGGGAATCCCCGATAAGACTCGTCATCTAAAGGGATCATCATGGAATAGTGTGTTGTGATGTGAGAGAAAAGTAGCTTACCAAAAGTGTTACGAGAGCAGAGCAAAAAGTGGTTCAAAGCCCAACGGTACTCTGATGAGGCGCATTAGTCACCGCTCATGGTTGCTGATGTGCTTCAAMACGTKTTGAAATTGGATGCTGATCAGTGGACGAGGTTTTCTAGGCCTGTCGCAAAAATGGCATATCGTGCTCATGTGAAAAAATCGGAGCCCAGTGCCGTTTCATCATAGAAGCGTGTCGGAGAGGACAGCAAATGAACAAACTCACAATTGGTTTCGGCACCACTCCTGAGTTTGGCGGAAGGAAGTCTAGACATCTGAACCAGGCAGTCAGCACAAGGTCGACAACCAAGGTTTATGATCACATCAAGAGGGATGAAGTGCTTTCAATCAGAAACAGCCATTTTATGTTTTCATTGGGTATCAATCGGTAATTCCAACTTGCAGAAGCAAAGTTGATCATCAGGAAAGCGAGCGGGAAAATAGTGTGAGAACCAACCTTTTGATGTCATGACCGGGAGGCAGAGAAAGACACGATCAATGGGTAACTCCAAGGACCAATACTAACGCGGTCGACCGCAAGATCGTGCCTCTCTCTCTCCCCGTCCCCCAATCGCCCAACCTATGCTCTACAGCCCATGATGAGCGTGACGTCCAAGAATCACTAGAAGCACTTCGCGATGGTTAGCCAGACTGTCCAAGACAAATAGACGATGTGCGACGCGAGTAGGCAAATACGTTGTCATTCAGACTGACGTACATATCTAGTTGCATTTCCCGTAGGATCAAAGACTCTAGTTTGCGGTTTATGGTTGTGTCATCAGGACAAAGGGGGAGGATGTGATTGTGCAGTGTGCTTGTGCTTGGAAGCAATCTGAAACTTACCAAAATTGGATTGGGCGATGCTCGGTGATGATGATGGAAGTTGAAAGTGGGAAGCGGCAAAAAAATGTTGAGGCGCGCGAGGTTTTGAAGCTGCAACAGTTGTGGGGCCGCTGGGAAAAATTTCGGCAGCAAGTTTGGGTGGGGTAGCCCAATTGCCCTGGCGGCAGGCTGACAAGCAAGGGCTCGATAACGATAAGGAAGTGCATTCACTCTGTCCAGTCACGTGGAACAGTTGCTTATTCGCGTGGGGTAAGCTCCAGTTTCTCCACATTTGCTTCGTCTACACAGTAGCGCGTTTGCTCCAATGAGGTCATCACCAACTTCAAGGAATCAACAACCACCAAAGTCAAAGTAAACAAAGCTCAAGATATGCCTGAGATCGCGGAGAGTACGCTGTACCAATGTTCTTTGTCTAACATGTTGTGAAGCTGACTGTTAGATAGTTGCGCGCGCTGTCCACTTTCTGCGCCTGCATTTTGTAGGCAAGGTCATCAAGCATGCAGAAGCCATCGATGACGCCAATGTGTTTGGCAAGGTCGGGACAGATGGGCCCGAGATGGCGGCCGGCTTGATTGGCAAAAAAATCATATCAGCAGGAACCCAGGGAAAGTACTTCTGGTCAGTTACCGTAGAGACGCGTCGCTTGCCTTTCTGTTCCAACTGACCAATGTCCAGGATGGAAATGAGCAAGCCTCCCCATCTTGTAATGCACTTTGGAATGACCGGTTGGATTCATATCAAGGGCGAGAGGACTGCATACACCAACTACTACAAGAAGATGAAGCATGACGAACTCGACAAATGGCCGCCCAAGTATTGGAAGTTCAAGATCGAGACAGAAGATGGCGATGAGATGGCTTTTACTGATCCGCGACGCTTCGGCCGTGTCCGCGCCGTGGACTGTCCCGGAAAGGACATCAGGAAATACTCACCACTTGTGGAGAACGGCCCAGATCCGGTGGTTGACCTCGATGTCTTCACTGAGGATTACTTGCGAGAGAAGATGAAGTCGCGCCGCGTGCCCATCAAGGCTCTTCTGCTTGACCAGGCTGTTATTAGCGGCATTGGAAATTGGATTGCCGATGAAGTTTTGTATAATGCAAGGCTTCATCCGGAACAGTACTGCAACGGCTTCAGCGATGCTGAGATCAAGCAGCTTTACGAGTCCATCAGATATGTGTGTCAGACGGCTGTCGATAAGCTTGGGGATTCAGATCAGTTTCCAGACGACTGGCTCTTCAACTATCGCTGGGGTAAAGGTTCCAAGAATGCGCACAGTCACACTCCCAACGGCGACAAGCTGGCCTTTCTTACTGTCGGCGGGCGCACAAGTTGCTACGCACCCGCAAGGCAGAAGAAAACTGGCCAGGTTGTGTCCGGCGTGAAAGAAGAACCCCTTGAGTCGGCTGAAGAAAAGGACTCCCCGAAGAAAGCGTCGAGAACGAAGGTGGCCAAATCAAAAGACAAAAGCGAGGAGCTAGAAGCCAATGGGTCAAAGGTGAAGACAGAAAAGGCCGCGCCTAGGAAGAGGAAGATCAAGACAGAAGAAGACGAAGAGGTGACATATACGCCAAACAAGGCAAAGGCACATCCGTCAAAGAAGCCTACGCGCTCACAGTACTTTGAAGACTCCAAAAAGCCGAAAGGGGGCGTAGAGGCAACAGAGGAAGCCAAGGCTGACACCTCAGGAAGAAGACGCTCGGGAAGGTTACAAAGTAAAGCAGCTTGAACCTCATACGTTGTTTTGCTTCTCTCGAGTTTCTCACTTATCTTGGAATCAGATTCTGAACTCCAAGATGGGGGCAGCTGAAGCCTCTGGACCCCTGCCCTCCAGACTGGCTAAAGACGTGGGTGGTCTGGCTAATACATCTCAGACAGATGATTGCCGCCCATCCTGGAGCTGATTCGCCCGGCAATTCCAATGCCACGGCAGCCCGTGGTTACAGTAGCAAATCTTCCGAGCTGTCTTCCATTCCCACCCGGGCATCTAGGCTATGTCATTTATCCATAGTCGGAATAAGACAGCATCATGGGTATCTCGCCGCGCCTAGCTATCATAGCTCCGGTCAGATCGCCGGTCTCCCGCAACATCAATGGGATTGGGCGTGGGGTTTTCGTCTGGTCAAGACAGAAAAGATTCATCTTTCCCGGTCAACATGATCTTGGCTTGCGACAGCCTCAAAATCTTTATTATGACGACCCACCCCTTTCTAGCTTTACCTCCCACGAGCTGCCATCTGATGGTGCTCTGTGGTGTATTCATGGTGTATTCATGGTCTATTCATGGCCGTTCTAGCTTCTTTCCGTGTTTCTTTTCTCCTGTCATAGGGCATTCTCTTTCTCCGTATCTCAATCTTACCGTCGTAGGGGTGAAAAGTCCTGCTCATTGTAGGTTCAATTGAAGGAGGCAAACATGCGGTTCAGGCTATTCGCTTCACGGGATAGCTTTCCCGGGTTGATCAGTGGGAGCTGTACCGTGTAAGCCACATAGTATCATGGGGGTTGGGGGTCACCGTTCCCGGACACGGCCCATGTACGGGTCGATATCTGGGCCTTGCTGCGGTTGTGCAAGATATCTTCTCTTCTCTAGGGTTCCGGTTCGTCTTGTGACTGGGCCGCGCCTGAACGCCTATCCTAGCCTTGTCCGGCAAAGTTGATACTCGCCGTTGATCCTGTTATCCTAGCTGTCAGCTTATCTTCTTCATGCCGCTGCATTCCTACGAGCCGTCCCTACCTGCCGACATTCGGCCCTTCATTGCCGTGAAAGTATGGGGTCCCCATGGGCACTTTTCACGAGCGCTTAAGCGAAAGTCTGGGGAAGCGTTTGAAGGCGACATGAAGCGATCTTCAATGACAGCCCGTTTCGCCTACGCATGGTGTATGGATGTTCGCTAGCGGTTCCGCCGGAGAGCCCCAGATCATAACGTATGCTGACTACTATAAGACTATGTCTCGGGGAAGAAGCACAGCTGATCGGAGCTTATATCTCCGCTGCTTTATGATGGCTCGAACTGGACGGTTCGTGCAGAGCCTCCCATATGTTCCAGAGGGCAAGCTAGAGGTCGCGCTGACTTTGGATCTGCGGAACCACTTACAGTTACTACCACGATCCCAAAACAGTCTACCAGATAGAGGTCCTTCGCTGTCAACCGCTCAGTTCAAACTTCCTTCAGATATATCCGCAACTATGACCATCCGGGAAGATACCGCGGCAGACAGAATCACAATACACGCTCATGATCGACCAGGCTGCGCGGAAGCAACACCCGAAACTCCTGAAATTTCTCTGCCCCTTTCACTGCCACCTCTGATCTGTTGCCAGGACCTCTTTCTCCTACCTGACTGATTCTCGTGGATATGCTCTCGGCATTCAGGCCCAGGGTCCCGAAACCGTGCATGTGGGAGCAAGGAGAGGTCCATGAAACAAGTACATTGGGGTTGTCAGGATCGGAGCATCTACGGAACGGCGAGGAACAAACTCTCCGCCACGGGCCAACAACACATCAATCTACGAAGGATACAATGAACCAAAAAATCCATGAGACCATCCATATAAAAGCCACCTACCTCCCTTTGGCAGATAGTCTGGGTCATACTTCTCTCTCAGCCATCGCCAACCTCTCTTTCAGCGTCGGGACCTCGTACCATCCATCACCATGTTTTCACAGCTTGCCGCCCTCGCGGCTTTCGCCGGCTTTGCCGCCGGCCAACAAGTCGGCAAAGAAACCACCGAGACCCATCCCAAGATGACATGGCAAAAGTGCACCGCCAGCGGCTCGTGCAGCAACGTGAACGGCGAGGTCACCATCGACGCCAACTGGCGCTGGGTCCACGACAAGAACGGCTACACCAACTGCTACAACGGCAATACCTGGAACACGACGATTTGCAAGGACGGCAAGTCGTGTGCGTCCAACTGTGCTGTTGATGGCGCTTCGTACGCGTCTACGTATGGTGCTTCGACTAGCGGCAATGCGTTGACGTTGAAGTTTGTGCAGAAGGGGGATTACTGTGAGTAGCTGCCTCTATCGCAATCCTGCCAACATAAGATGGACTTACTGACTGACGATGTATGAACGCCAGCCACCAACATTGGTTCTCGTCTGTACATGATGGCCAGCGCCACCAAGTATCAGATGTACACTTTGCTCGGTAACGAGTTCACCTTTGACGTGGACGTCTCAAAGCTTGGGTAAGCTCATCCATCTCCTTATCGACAAGGCGATCCATCGTCAACAACAAATATCAGAGATCAGATGCTGACTGACCACCATGACAGCTGCGGTCTCAACGGTGCCTTGTACTTCGTCTCCATGGACGAGGACGGCGGTTTGTCCAAGTACTCCGGCAACAAGGCCGGCGCCAAGTACGGCACCGGCTACTGCGACGCCCAATGCCCGCGTGACTTGAAGTTCATCAATGGCGAGGCCAACGTGGGCGACTGGAAGGAGTCGACCAACGACCCCAACGCCGGCGTGGGCAAATACGGCTCTTGCTGTACCGAGATGGATATCTGGTTCGTTACCTACTTTACCTTCTTCCCTACCTATCCCTCTCCCACCACCACACCACCGTCATCACTAACACCCCCCACTTAAAGGGAAGCAAACTCAATCTCCACAGCCTTCACCCCGCACCCYTGCACCACCATCGGCCAACACCGCTGCGAAGGCGACGGCTGCGGCGGCACTTACTCCGACGACCGCTACTCCGGCACCTGCGACCCAGACGGATGCGACTTCAACTCGTACCGGCAGGGCGTCCGCGATTTCTACGGCCCCGGCATGACCGTCGACACGACCAAGAAGTTCACCGTCGTCACGCAATTCCTCAAGGGAGGTTCTTCCGGCCAGTTGTCCGAGATCAAGCGGTTCTACGTGCAAAACGGCAAGGTGATCGCCAACAGCGAATCGACCATCGACGGCAACCCGGGCAATTCTATTACCCCCGAATTTTGTGAGAAGCAAAAGGTGGCGTTTAGCGATGCGGATATCTTTGCGAACAAGGGCGGGTTTGCGCAGTTTAGTGCTGCGATTGCCAAGCCGATGGTTCTTGTCATGAGCCTGTGGGACGATCATTATGCGAATATGTTGTGGTTGGATTCGACGTTTCCCGTGGATGCGGACCCGGAGGCGCCTGGCAAGGGGAGGGGTACTTGTGAGACGAGCTCGGGCGTGCCGGCGGAGATTGAGAGTAGTCAGGCGGCTAATCAGGTTGTTTATTGTGAGTTTACTCCTTCCTTTCCCTTCACTTCTTCACTTCTTTGCTTGTGGACAGACAGATAACTGACACTGGGACTTAACAGCCAACATCAAGTTTGGTCCTATTGGCTCGACTTTCAAGCAACCTTGAGGGACTCCTCCTTCAAGAAAAAGGCTTCCGCTGTAAAGCCGACCTTGCAGCGGTACTTTCCGGAGTTTTAGAAGTCTTTTCCGTCTCAGCTTATGTATGGGTGGTGCTCCTTATATATTTGAGTGTCACTCCTAGAAGGATTGTTGGCAATAGAGAATGTGCCCAGCTATGTAGATGAAAAAAGAATGACAGGGTCGGAGAGCAGGGAAGTCTTACATACGTACATACAACAGTTCAGATCATATTTGGAAATATTTTGCTATTCCTTTTACGGGCTGGGCTCACTTTTTCTTTCTGTGTTGTTACCTCAAAACCGATCCCCGTTGTTTATCAATATTCGGAAACATTCGGCTTTGGTCACGGTGGTTGCTTTCCACGCAACATTCGTCTCGGCTTATCTGGACTTGCTTGGCCATTGAGGAACGGTTGGGGAGTGTTTCAGCACGAGGTGGAATTCAAAAAAAAAAAAAAAAAAAAAAAAAAAAAAAAAAAAAAAAAAAAAAAAAAGAACCCGGGTCAATCGTTATCTTTGCCATGAGCCACTTGTTGGGAAACGAGAGTACTGACCGCTATACTAACCGCGCCTTTTTCTCTCAAGTTGCTTGTTGAAGATCACTCAAGAAGGGCCCTATTATAAAGCCGGGAGCAAGAGAAAAGGCGGGTCAGGGAGGCGCGGTAACCGTACCAGAAAGAGGGGGGTCTAGCGAACAGTAAATTGACTGTTGACAAAAAACTTGAAGTGTGTAGTGGCTGTTCAAATTACACTTACAGTTTAACGTAGTTCAACATTGATCTATCCTAACGTAAAACTCTTTCAACCGTTTTTATATTGTTTTCTAACCGTTCATTATCAATTGGAAGCTCTTAAACGTTCAAAATTATCAAGCGTTGGAACATTTGGACCGTCATTCCACCATAGAATAATAGTTTAGGCAAGAACAAACGTCTCAAAAATCGAAGTGTGTAGTGGCTGTTCGCTAAACCCCCCCCCCCCCCCCCCCCCCCCCCCCCCCCCCCGTGGTTGTTTGCTCTCTGATGTGTGGGTTGCCGTTGAGGAAGGAAGGAAGGAAGGAGGGTGCCTTGCCTGATGGTTGACAGGGAAGGAGCCATTAAATCAGACGGTAAAGAGGCAAACGGGTGGGAAGGTACGGGTATGAAGAACATGATGGATGCCGCATAACTGGCGCTTGGCTGAGATAAAGGATGAGTGGAAGGCGCAGTCTCAAGACACTGATGTCAGGCAAGAGAGGGACTTTTACCCGCAGCAACGTCAACTCGATGCTTCCCGTCAAATAATCCATAAAGCCAAAAAGCATGGAGAATGACTTCATCAAATGTAATCATGAAGACACAGAAAATCATACATATTGATTGAAGCGAGTTCTTGTCTGAAATTGAAACTGTCTTTGGAGCCAGTGATGCCTCAGTGAGCAGGATAGGTCTCATCCTCCCCCTGTTTTCCTTCGCTTCCCTTCTTTGCATCCCCTTATTTCCATATTCCATCCTTAGAGCTAGCTGCCTTCAAAAAAACTCAGACTGAAACCGCTCGAGCTGCTGTATTTAGTGTCCTCCGCCGTACCCTCCATGCCCTCCCGGTCCACGAATTCCCATCGGCCATTTCCGAGGGTTCTGGAAGATGGGGAACTCGCTCGCGTTTTTGCGGGGGATGTATTCCCAGTCTTGGATGTCGAGGTGGAGAGAGGGGACGGTGGATGGGTCGGTTAGGGATTGGTCGTTCTGTTTTTAGGGGTGGGGTTAGTTTTGTGATATAAGGTTTGTTGGGCTGGGTTGGGAGTTGGAGTTGGGTGATGATGGATTGAGGAGGGAGTGATGCTTGGGTAAGGAGGGGGTTATGGGTGGGGAAGGTGGAGGAAAGGGTTCATAGAGGGAAAGGCGGAGAAAAAGATAGGAGACGGGGAAGGGGAGGGGATGGGGAGCAAATTAACCCGAAGGAAAATCGGGAAGGGGAGGGGGAAAGGATAGAGGGTATTCAGAGAAAAAGAGGGAAATATAAACTCACCGATCGAATCTCAACAGTCATATTCCCCCTCAAAAAAGGAATGATCTTCTTAGGAGTCATATCCACGTGTCCCAATCCCCTCTTTGGCTTCACCTTCCCGGTCCTCCTCTGCTTCTTACCATCTTTCGAAAGCCCAGTAGGCCATCTTCCCTTTCTCTCACGACGACCAACTGTCTGGTTTTCTTCCACATCCACTTCCCTCCTCTGACTTTGAGACCCCTGCTGCTGCCCTCCCCCATTCTCCTTGGGAGCAACATCCTTAAGCGGCCTCGCCAACGGCATACTAGCCTTCGCGATGCCCTCCATCGGCATGCCCAAAAGCGACATCCGGCCCATGACCACCCCGTTGGCGATCAGGGAGATGGTGCAGGGCAGAGGCACTTCGGAGCGGTTGACGGAGAGCTCGGCGGTGTAATAGTAATTTATGGGGGGTTGTCCGTAGGATTGTCGTTTATGTCTCCTAGGGCTGGACTTGCTGAGGGAGCGGGGATGGCGGAAGGTGATCTTGTTGTTTTCTTCTGTTTGTTTGCCGTCGTCGTTGCTTGTGGTTGTGGTGACTTCTTCCTCTTCGTTCTCGTACTCGTTGTAGTTGGAGGCAGAAAGAGACCGGGACCGGGACCGAGAACGACGGAATGTAATCTTGTTGTTCTCCTCGGCCTCCTTTCCGCCGTTGGGTCCGGTTTCGGTGACCTCTTCCTCCTCATCTAGCGTGTCCTTCAGATCCGAATCAACATCCCGTCCTGAAACGCCCGCTTGTCCTTGCTCGTCCGCACTGCTGCCGTCGTCGTTAGACCCATACAACTTATTAACCGCCTTCCTCACTTGAGCCGCTAGTTTGTCCTTATCGGGCGTCTGCCAATCCGTGTTCAGCTCAGGGTAAGTGTACCCGAGCGTCCGGAGGTCCGCCACCGAGTTACTAGTGTGGAAGAAACCTCCCGCGTCCGAGGGTGGTGCGGTGTTGCCGCTGTCGTTTGTGGCGGGGAACTCGGCGTGGAAGGGCTTGAGGGGGGAGTCGGCCGTGAGGATGGTCCCCTTTTTGGTGCCGAGTTGGCCGCCGGAGGGGAAGGAGTAGTTGAAGGTTGCGTTTTGGTAGTAGATTGCTTGCCAGAGGGCGACGAGACGGTCGGTGTTTGCGTGGTGAAGCATGCTGGGGCGTAATGAGTGGACTGGTTAGTAGAGGTATTACCAGTCAGTTACTGTGGGAGATACTCACAACAGAGGGTCGAAAGCGGACCAATCGATGTTGGCCATGGTGCCGCTTGTACAACCCGCATTGTTGTGCACTGTATTGTGAGGACCTTCGAATCCCATAGCTCCCCATCCTCCGGGGTCAGGCCGGACGAAGAGATCGTACTATAAGGGGCCAGTAGGTTAGCAGAATGTCCATTTAATTTGGGGGCCACCAGTTGGATCTCCGTCCGCAACAGTAGGCGCTCATATCCTACGCTCTCCTTCGCAAGAGCCGCGATCCATGAACCACTATTTACGAAGCTGCCAGTTTCCGGCTTGACACTTCCATGGAAATCAAGGACCACCCCGAGCAGCTCAGCCCAAGCCATCGGCAACCACCTCCACCGGCTCAACCGAACCAACCCCCATATACAACAGAACCAATAGAGGAAAATGATACTCACCACACTATCCCTCAGTTGACTTCCCACCTCCTTCATCCCCTCCTCCGCCACCCACGGCTCGCTCCACCTCTTAATCACCGTCTTATTATCTGGCCCCTTCTCGTCAAAAACACACCTTTCCGTCTGCGGATTTAACCTCATATTGTCCGGCGAAAATCCATACATCACACTCCCCTCCTGGAACCGATAGCTATAAAGCGGATTCCTAACTTTAACACCCGCCGCTCCCGAAGGCGCCCCGCTCCCGCCGCCGGTGCCGTTATTGTTGGGTGTGGATAACGACGCTAAAGAGGAGTTGGGCGTATTGCCGACTTTGATGGTGTCGTTCATCACGGCGTAGGGGAGCGAAGGGTCCGAGGCCCAGTCCCAGAAGGGCAGGCGGAGCGTGCGGGCGGCGTCCGTGTAGGCGGGTAAGAGGGAGGGGGGGTAGCGCGAGGCGATGGTGAGGGCGTGGGAGACTAGGGTTTGCTGTTTTGGGGGTGGGTTGGTTAGTTTGGGGTTGGGACGGGGGAGTGTAGTGTGGAATATGGTGGGCAAATGGTACGTGAGCTGATGGGAGTAGGGGGGTGAGACGAGGTGATGGGTTGGAGAGTGCGGTACGGTATTGGGATGGGGTGATCAGAGACAAGGGGCTAGTCAAGACTGCGATTGGTAATTGCATACCTCGAAGAGAGCAACATATGGCCGATGCCATGGAGCAAAAATGGTTTCCTACACGTTTTGCTACCAGTAAGTATCCATGGTAGCAGCCATGGTGATAAGGGATGATCGAATCTGGGACAACACTCACACTATGAGGACAGTACCCGGTTTCAGGCGCACCCTCAACTTGCTCAACTCCATTCCACACTTTGTGCGGTAATCCATGAATCCCTTTTTCACACAAAGTCAGCTTCATGATGATCCCCCACTGTACCGCAAGTGAGCTGTCTGCTCCAGTGTACGTATCCTCACTTACCTGCCAGACTGAAATACGACAACTCCTCCGACTCGTCCATCGCTTGCATCTCCGACAAGGCCAAGATGTAGAGGTCCCTAAGCAAACGAAGTTAGTCAGTCAGCCATTGAGCCGTATTGGGGAATGAGTCAATGCAGAAAATATGACCCCCACGAGACAGTCACTTCTTCCTACCATTGCGGCCCTCCCCTGGCGTAGAGATCATTGATGTTCCTCCTGATTGGCCTCTGTCCCGTGTTGGCATCGACACCCGTCTTGACGCCCACGACCGGGATCGGTGTTGTTTGAGCGGCGGCTAGCGAGGCAAAGCTGTTGATTAATAGGAGGAGTGGCAGGAGGGTGAATGTGACCATGGGTATGAGTCCTGATGTTGTCGATCGTGTAAGGTCGAGGCTGCTGCTCCTCCTCCCCACCCTCCTTGTTCTCCTTGCGGCGACCTCCATTGGGAAAGGGATCCCGGCGTGATACCGGGATGTGTGGAGAGGGATGGTTGGGCAATGTGTTCTAATTGCTTGCTTTGTTGGTATCAGTTGAAAAGTGACAGACAGGTGTCTGGTGTCGGCCGAAGGGTATTGCTTGGTTCTTGAATTTGTTTGTAGTTCACGTCTGCCGCGGAAAAAAAACTAGTTCTTTTTTTTTTCGCTCCTCGGGTACTCACTCGAGGAAAACGGAGTAGCAAAAAGGGTTAAGTAGAACAGCGCAGCTAGTTTTAAAAGAGTATCAACGGGGACCCTTCTGCATATTAATGGATGACGAGTTGGCTCCCCATGGCCCCTTAAAGAGTCATGGGTCTGATAATAATAGCCACCGCAGCAAGTCCAGCAGGTAAAAACAAGACGAGATGGAAGAACCGAAGAAGCACGGAAAGATAAACGAGGGTTCCAGAAGCGCAGTGGCTCCTTAGGTACCGGTGAATAACACGATTGCTTGCTCAGGTACTTCGTTCCCATTGAACTGATGACGACGGAAAAACGAACGACTGGAACCAAACCCAGCCCAGCCCAGCCTCTTTTCCGGGCGCGCGCGTGCAAGCGCTGTAACGATATGACCAAAACTTTTTGTGATCATCTTCCTTCTGGAATAAGGACAGCCAAAAGACGAAAATGGGAGCATGAACACAGAGAGGCCTCGCGCCAATGAGATGAGAGGAAAATGTCCGACATAAACACACAACATACCCAGCTCTGACGCATTGTTAGCGGTGAAGAGGCTTGCAGGAGCACACATATTCTGTAACTCGCAGCCGCAACTCGTATAAGTCCTCTTTATGTGTAGAGACAGAAAATGGGGAGAGAAGAGATGAAGCGGCCAGATTGGAGACCATGAGCTGTCGAGAAGGGGAAGGAGACGAGAATAAGCGGTATGGTCAGTTACTCTTCGTATGCTGTGTTGCGCAAAAATGGACAACTCGGCAGACTCGGCTAGAAAATGTCTCATCGGGCGCTTGCAGTCGACAACGAGACGAGAGGGTAGAAGGTGGGGAGTGAAGAAACATTGATCTGTGGTTCTCGGTTGTGTGGGCAATGTTGTGAACAGCGCATTCGACGGCTACTACCACGAGGATTCCACACCGACCGGCGACAAGGAGGTAAGGGGTGTTATGCTTCTTCCCGTATGTGTGTCTCATTCATACAGCTCTGGCGCCACATGTTAGCTTGAATTTCAAAGCGAGAGTGCCGCCGATGGTCTGCTGATGGTGGTGAGGCGATCTTCTTCTAAGAACTTCCAGATAGAAGGATGATGAATCGGTGTTTGTGCAAGTGCATGTATGGTACCTCTGAAATGGAATCGCGGGTGGACGGATAGACGGAAGGATGATTGGTAGATAAACCCTTCGTCATCATACTACTGACAGGCAGCTAGCCGTTGGGCAACAAGGCTCGGGCTGCAAGGGGAATATCTGCCTCGTTCCATCTTGCTTCGTGCGTCTCCGCCCTTCGCCGTAAAGGAGGGTAAGAATCCGGCTTCTTTCTGGTCTGGTACATTCGCCGTGCGCCTCCCGCGCGGGTTGTACTGGCGGGTGATGTGTGTTTGTGGTGGTGATGCCCATAGCGACGGGTTCAAGCTTAACCCTTTTCTTACCCACCCTTTTCCTCCATACCCACCACTTCGCAAACACCTTGCTTGCCTTCCCGTCCCCCCTCATGCGTTCTTGGTGTGGTTCTTGCATACCTGGGCGTGGGGGGCATCATCCCGTGGTGGCCTTGCCCACATCTTTCCCGGCTTTCCTTTGTGCAAGGTCCCGCCCGTAAGCGGGCAAGGCTAAGCAAGGAGAATGGGGGCAAAAGTTGGGGGAGGGTAATGAAATAAGGCGTTAAGGCCCAATGAGGCTCTCGAAGAGATCTCTCACATATCTTCAACGTACCTTACCTACCCCCGTTCTTGTTGCCTTGCACTAGCGTAGCTTCCCTTGTCATGCTTTCTTCACGTTTTTTTCTCTTTCCCGCCGGATGCCAGAAAGAATACCGCACTTCCCGGCCGTCGGATGATACCGTGAGACGCTAGTTTATGTAGGTGTGAATATTTGGAGTCTTCTGCTTGGCTGATGGGGCAACAAGCCCCTGATTGGTTGTACAGAGACTTACAGCAAAGGATTTGTTTCAATGTTGTTTAGAGGTGGTGTAACAACAGATGTGTGGATTGTTTATTTGGTTTTTGGCCTTTCACATACCTTTATGCCCCTCCCCCTCCAGTTCTCTCGTCCCTAAGTCCACATCACACAAGGTAAGGAAATCGGGAAAGACTGTACCCGTAGACAGTCTGCGTTGCGGAGCCGATATCGCAGAAGGCCGTTGTTCGGGCTCTCTGGAGATGTCCTACCCGTGGCTTGCTCGGAGAAATAATTTGCCCCCCTTTGTGATACCGAGACGATTTGCAGAATTGAGCGCCTTATGTCGTAGATTAGCTACTGGCTTTGACGGTACGGATAGGTGGCTCCCCTCATTAAGCGATATTTATATCATAGTCATCATGGCTTATTCCGGTGGTCAACTTACGGCTATTGATTCACATGACTCTGAGTCCTGCTCATGCATGAAACTGAATTGGGCTCCAAATGTTAGGCCGGGTTATTCCAAACCAAAGGTTCTGTGCTAGGTAAAGTGGAAGTCCCTGCCGAGGTTGCGTTAAAGTGGTGATATGGAGTCTTGGTAGTTCGTCGTGCTAGGCGTGAGCAGGAGTATGTTCATTGATGTTCGATGTACCCCGAACTGATGCCATCCTTTAGATTGTATGTAGTCAGCAATCTTTCATCTTCCGTTCGCAACATGTGCCAGTTCGTACTTTGCCTTCACTTACGCTTAGCGAAATCAAAGATTTGGGATGACCGGCCGGGTTATGCCAGTGCGACAAGGGCCAGATTGGTACCATGACCCAGTTGAGTGTCCATGTCTCTGTGCTATTCACGTGGCAGTGAATTTGGGCTTGCAAAATGAGCTCATGTTTGCTTCCTTGTTGAACCACAAGCTAGCCTTTTGCCCACTTGGCATTGCGACTTCTTGTCCCTCGTAGCACAAAGGGGGCCAATCCACAGCCTGGACCCGTCTCGGCTAGATAAATGGCCATGGCCACAAGACATTCGTTGCCGAAAGAAAAGAAGCGGAAATCCCAGTTCGTGTGATCGAAGATTCATGACGTTGTCTCTTTTTAGGTTCATGGCGTTTCTTCCTGCAATGCAGTGAACGAAGTTTTGTTTGCTCAGCCATCGCAGCAGTGGACATGGGCTTATTGGTGTCAACGATCAGAGACTCTTATGCAACGTCGTATTGATAAACAAAGCAATGCTTTTGACTAAAACATAAGGATGGATAGAATGGGGAAAGTGGAAAACTCGGAATATCCGCGATCATGTGAAGTGTCACCGTAATACATGTTTGTGGGAACGAAAGGGAAGAGTGACTGAAAAGAGGTATTCCTCACGTAGCAGTGCGGTTTCCAACAACCGCTCCGCAAAGTTGCCATTGACCCGATTAACCCATGCTGTGCCCCTGTCCCAACGCCGAGGAATTCTCTATTTTGAGTCTTCCCATCTTTCTGCTACCCGCAGTGACCTGTATAACCCCCTTAATAACGCCTAGGGAAATGAAAATCATGAATAGAAATAGAGACAAGGTTGGTACTGGATAACGAGCCTCGCTTCGTTGCTGAAAGAGGGAACTGAAATAATTCCTGATTGTTTCAGCCATGTTGTCGCCGCCCATGCTCGATGATGACCGGATATAGGAGAGATTTGCCATGATTTTCGCCGAATACGGCCGGGAATGTTCGATCATGTGAACCGGAAAGCTTAGAGAGACTTATCAAGCATGATCAAGTCTTTGAACCCATCTTTCCAGTTCTTAGACTGCTCGGGAGTCGGCCTCGGGAGAGGGCTTCTGCAGTAGCCGCCGTAGCCTGCCCATTCTTCCAATCCAGCCTTGACTCCGACAACGCCACCCTGGATGGCAGTCCAATCGCCTTGCGAAACGATCTCCTGCATCTCCTGGGCCTCGGTGTGCTTTCCCTGATTCCAAAGCTCGATGGTCTTGATGCATGCTTTGGGAGCAATGTTGGCGAGACCTGCGAGGATTCCATGTCCACCTGCTGCCAAGGCCTGGATAGAAAAGTCGGCAGAACCAGCGAGAACCAAGAAATCGGGGTTCTTGGGATCGTATCTCTTTGACAGCTTGCGAGTAGCCGCTGCTACACGGTTCAGCTTGCCGGTGTTGCCGCAAGTCAGCTTCACACCAACGATATTTGGGTGCTGGGCAAGCTGCACGATGATATCTGACGACATGTCCATGCCATTGACGGCACCTGGATAGTTGTAGATGATGATTGGGATGGGCGAAGCATCGGCAACTGCGTTGAAGAACTCGAGGATGGTCTGGGATGAAGGAGCGAACAGAGGCGCGTAGTAGGATGGTGGGAGGACAAGTGCGTAATCTCCTCCAGCTTGCCATGCTTGACGGCAGAGTAGGATTGCCTCTCTGGTGCTTTGGGCGCCACAGCCGACAATAATAGGCATGTGAGAGAATCCGGCATCGTTGAGTGCTTTTCTGGTGGTTGCGGTGACGACTTGTCGTTCCGAGTGGGTAAGGTGGACGGCTTCTCCGTTGGAACCCTGAGTAGCCAGACCTGTAACTCCGGCGCGAGCTAGACAAACGGCATGGCGAGCAATGGTAACGATGTCAACGTCTTCTGTTTCCTTCTCAAAGAAGCACATCGTCGGGACATAGACGCCGGGGACAAGGGGTCGCTTGACGTGAGAAATGGGCGCGTCCAGGGAGCTGCTGTCGTATGAGCTGCCCAGCTCAGCTGTCAAGTCCTCTACTGTGAGAGTAGATGATCCCGAGGGTTGGAAGGCCATTCTGTTGAAGCCGTTGGTGAAGCTTCCGGCTGGTGATGAGTCGTTGTGGGGGACCATGTTGACTGAGGGTAAGACTTGGAATATGAGGATGATGAAAATACCGGTGGCTTTCTATGATGTAAGAAGTAGTGCGAGGTGGACAAAGACAGGAGGGTGGAGGGCAATGACGGTCAGCTCGTTCGGAATCGTGGGAGGGGAGTGGACGATATTTGTACAAAGAGGAATGGGAGGAAGGAACAGGGACTGAGAGAGAGAAAAGTTCCAAGCAAGGGAGAAGAAAAGTGTATCGGCTGACTACCGTCTACGAGGAACGAAGCAGGGGGGGTGGTGACGGTTAGTGATAGCCGTGGGTCAGTACCCGAGGCGGTGATGGAAAAAGTACCCATTGTGGCCATTGTCGTTTGAGTTCTTGATCTTGTCCGCTTGGGATTTACGCAGTAGCCCGGCGGATTGGTGGCGTTACTCCAAGTGGACGCCTGCTCAAGACTGGAGCCAAGACCCATCGCCGCCCAGGCCGAACGACGGACATGGAGACATGGCAAGCTGAGGCCCAGATGTCGTGGAATGGTGAGGAATGAAGCCTTCTGATTCGTGCAAAAGGGAAGAAAGAAGGCCAAAGTATACAGTGCGGCCCCTTTTGTCCTTTCTTTGATCTCCAAACTTTTGAGCGACATTCTTTTTTCGGCCTCGTCTTGCGGGTCTTGAGAAGGGGCACGACCCATACACGACAGGGGGTTATTTCCAGGATCCCGTCTGTGGTGGACGGCAATAGTGTGGGGGTTAGCCTGACAGGCCGGCTCCGTCTACAAGGGCCGCTGTTGTTACCCCGAGTTACCCCATTGTTGCCCCATGATGGGTAAGGCGGCTAGCCAAGAAATCTCACACTAGACCAGGAGGGGTAGTTGTAGTCTATCTCTGCTTACCCATCGATGTCGTGGATCGGCGTGATATTCTGGGACAGTAGCTTCGTCAGACCTCCAGACGAGTCGAGAGATGCTGGTGACGTCTTGCGTAAAGAGGTCAGGCTCGGGCAGGGCAGATATACTTTTTTTGATGCTTTTGCTTGTGCCATCATTCAAACCTGGTAGACATCCCAGCCAGCCTGAGTTGGTGCCTAGGCCGAAGACAATCTGGTGCTCGACCTTTTTTTTTAATAGCACAGACAATGAACAGTCGAGGGCTGAAGAATCCAATATAGATTCACGGCCAGATGGATTCAGCCTTGTGCCTGGTAAATCCAGTGTGTGATGGTCTTTTTGTTCAAGCCAATGCCCTCGGCTGTTACACGCCTAGTAATCATCTGAGGCTATAGGTGTTGGCCCAAATTCAAGCAGGTGCACGTCTCAACGAGCACACCTCGACCGCCAGTTTCACATTGCTTTTTGTCCACTTGAACATGGTGGTGTTCAGTGAGGTCAGGAAGGCTGCTTGATCTTGGAAAGATATGGGATGATGGCAGGGGTTGTTGTGAGAGGACGTTTTTTGCCGTGCATACGGGTACTTACTATCTGTGTGCGCGCGCAAGGAGCGGCACTCGGCCTTTTTTATGGCCTTATAAGCAGCTTGCTTGGGTCAAAAACCATACGGTAGATGCATCTTTGGCCGAATCTGGGGCAAGTGTCCGCCCTTGGGTGAGCAGCACAACTACCACCTTGGCATAGGTAACAGAGGACTCGACAATGACAAGGCGACAGCTTCTGTTCAGCCAGGGCTCTGTCTCTAAGGCAATGGGCCAAGGTAGGTAAAGGTGAAGACTGGGCCATGAGAGGCTCAATCGAGGCTCTTCTTTGCCATACCTTCACGGCAATGCCCAAGGCATCCTTGTCATCAGCGCTCAACGGGCCATGCCGACCTTCTTTTCCTATGCCCCGTTCCGCAACTGGCGGTCAGTGATCCGGGCCGGAAAGCTTGATCGGGTATAGAGAACTGTTTGGCGACACAAACCACGGCCTGCCAACAACGGCCTGCTTCATCAGGATGCGGTTTGTCAAAAATCGAACATGACGGTCATTAGGACGGGCTAGCGCCATAAGGTGTCGAATAGTAGGGTGTTTACGTGGCATCAATGAGACAAGAAGAGGGACGAACCCTACAGGTATCAGGTGATGTCCTGAAGGTGTATATGGTCGGTTTGACGGTTTCACACATTTGGCGGGCTGTCCGACGTCTTGTATCGTGTCTCCCCGGACTTGGTGTCCGAAAGATTTTGCGATGGTGGTCACGTCATTGCCAGCCTTCCGCTTACTGCGTGCTGTGCTCCCGAGGGCTTCCATGAGGCTTCGATATCGGAGGAGGTGTGCATGTTTCTTGGCCTGKCCAATGAGGGCACGCTAGGAAGGTTACGCCCACGTTGGCAAGCCAGACGTCGTGAGGCTTAACCTGTTCCTATCTTGAACAAATGTTTACTTGTGATGGTGCCCTCTCTAGTGTGGCCTCGATTGGCAATATCGCCCGAACGTCTCCTTCCCTGAAGACCTGTTGCGCGTGGAGGGGCAGCGAGAGTCCGGTTCGGGATGGTCAAGGGCGTTTTGGTGGGCGTACTCGCATTATCAATGGTGGGCGTGGAGGGCACTGGAGGGGCAGGTGACACTTTTGGCATGTCTTTTTCTGGCCATTCAGAATGCGTGCTGTGCGGCCTGCGTTGAACAGGCAGGCCAACAGGGGAGAGAACGGCAGCATTCGCGAGTGACATTGAAGAGCTGGCTTGCTGCTGCTTTGTCTGCTTTCCTGCGCCGCACAGGGCTCACCCGTGTTCCGACACAGAGACTGCATCTAGAGGTTGATTGCTATGGAAGTTGTATGATATCAGCAATGTGCAAAGGAGTGGAAAACTGGCACTCGAACGAGGCCCGGTTGATGTGCCCGGCTTACCWTGGCAAGCTGCCATGGTCTCGTGCTGGAGGTTGAAGACTTGGGGATTGATTACTCGGAGGTGATGTTGGACCCTGTTGACAGACATCCATGCCTCTACTGGACTGGATTAAGCTTTACTCTCCTAGGGCAGAATTGGAAATGTTGACACAGACGCAGTATTAGTCGTGATTGGCGCGAAAACATGTCGAATGGAGGATGGTCGCCAGCATGTCTTGAAGAAAGAGTACTGTGTCGAGTGTAGACGGACAAGTAGAGTCCAGTCACAGATTCGAGTTGTCTCGCTCCAAGTTGTTCGGTCTGTCTGACAGCAAAAGAAAGAAAAAAAATCGAAAACTTTCTTCCACTTGTCAATTGGAGGACCGCGTGCGGCAGGTCCCTTTCTGCTTGGTTCCTCCTTCTTGACACCGAGGAAAGAGCCGCCCGGCTTGTTGCTGAGCGAGCGAGCGAGTGGCAGGTTGACATTCGGATCGATTCCATTTGTCGATATCAGCCCACACTGCCCTCGCTCCTTCCTCCTCCCACGACTGGACCGTGGACGGCATCTCTGCCCCTGGCCCTGAAACTCCCGAGGTTCCAGCAGCTTGGGTCTACCAGTCCGATTTTTGGTAGGTGGTACCTATGGGGATTGGGGAGTGGACGGGTGCCGCCGCGGGGACTCCCTGGCGACTCCCTGGCGAGGCAGTGGGGGTTAGTGCGCTGATAGTTCAGGTCTTGTGTAGCGAACGCTAACACGCTCCGGCTGATGATTACCAAGTCGTAGCACGGCGGCGGCGTGGGCGGGAATGTGACTGCGTCCAGCACGGTGGGAATGGGAATGTCTTCATTCTTCAAGTTACGAGTCGACCAGCTGACCCTGATACGTCGATGTGCTGGGAGGCAAAGTGTCGAGGTCTTTGTATCGTGTCACGTTGTGAATGAGCATTCCAGCTTGGGTGCACTAACAGGCTGCTGATAGGAGTACCTGAGCGGGATACGTACCCCACTAAGTACGGTACCTCTGGGGCGGCCCCCGGACAAGCGGATTGCGGAGTGCAGAAACCACCAAAATGTTTAAAAAGTGCGGAGAAAGAGACAGCGAACTTGGCCATGTACCTCCGTCGCTAAAAATGGACGGTGAGCACTGTGCCAAGGTCGTCAACGATATCCACACCGAACACTTGTACGTATCCAGTGCGCCGTCGTTACAGCTAGCAAGCCACGCATTGCTTGGTGTAATCATAATTCGGCCACCATTCACCTGGTAGCAGGTCGCGTGACGGGAAAATTGAGGCCTGGGTTTAATTGATTCGAAACCATTGTTGACGCTTTCACGATCAAGGGATCTGTGAAGCCCGACGGGGAGGACAAGTGTGTTCTGTTGGCGGCTTAAGAGAGCAGAATTTTGACGTGTGTTGAGAGCCTCCTGCAATACTGTTTGCTGCCTTTGCAGCACATGCGATGCATCAATGGCATGGCATGGCAGGGCATGGCATGGCCTCCATGTAACACAGCATCATCGACCTCAGGCGTGATGAAGATGAAACATTTTTTTCATCCTGCCAGGGGCGTCTCTTTGGGCCTCAGTCCAGTCGATGGGCAGCCATCAAAGAGCGCAGAGCTGCCGTGGACAATTTCAGTAGCAGCCGGGCTTGACGAGACCCCCACGTTGTCCCAATCGTTTGCGATATGCAGTGCCCGGAACCGCCCACTGCTGTACCAGCTCGTCAACCCTGCCTTTGTCCTTTGCCTTGTCTTGGGCACGCTTGGATAATCGTGATGGGTTTTGGGCCAAGGCCATGGACCGATATCATGTCATCCATCCATGGACGATAGCGTCGTGGGACAACGGTCGGTTCCGGCGCAAGGCAACCAGGCAATCTGCTATAAGTCATCCTCCAATCACCGACAAGCTTGAGGCCGTACGTCTTTGCTCAGCTGTATACGGTATACAACCAAATGCAACGAGCCAGACCTAATAAGGCTACTGTGTAGATGTACTGCACGTCTTTTGGTGAGAGCCTTGGTTTTGGGACTGAAAAAGCGGTACGGGGGAGGTGCGGAATGGAAATCGCGTCCTCCAAACGGGATCTTGGTTCCGAGCTGGATGGCCGAGGGACAAGTTGAAGATGATGTCAAGTCAAAAGGCGGGCAAAGAGGTCTGTGCTCCCGTGGGAATGGGATGGATCTGTCCAGACGAGTCTAGATCTCCTTAGCAAGATCTGCTATGAGGCTAACCACATTTAACAACTTTCGGCTTGAATTAGCGGGGCTACTGTTAGCGCTCGCTGAATCACTTACGTTAGTGGATCCCAGCTGATAGGCTATGGAGCTTGCGCACCGGCCAGGCAGATCTCCCAACTTCCAACGTCACTTCAACTTCAGTCGATTCAACGGACAAATTCAACAACGGCAATTCCACTTGACCTCTTTTCCAAACCCCTTATCACGACATCTTTCAGTGGGTTTCGTTTCGTTCTGCCACGCAATTGATCAGCGCCTTGTCACCACCAGTCATCCCCCACTCTCCACCCACTTTGACGGCGACGACATTCCTTTCACCAACTGCGCTCCAGGAGTTCGAGTCCTGGAACTTCAAGTCCACCCACCCCTAGACACCGACAAGATGTGGAATTTGCCATCTACTACCCAACCGTCACCCATCAATTGTACTTCCCCGCAATTTCCCTTTGCCGTTCCCCACTGTCCACGCATCGCGCCCCTACCATTCCCTTATTTCCGTCAGACACTTCACTCGGTCAAGATGTCATGTCGCACCACTCGCTACCCTATGAACAACCCCCCAAAGCTGCCACTGGCAACCGGAGAACTGCCGAGATTTGTCGGGCTGCTGACTGACCAGCCCTCTGTCCGTATTGCTCTTGGCTCAACCAATAGCCTGGTACCTCTAGGCCGCTGCTAGATATTAGTCACGGTCAGTTCTCCCAAGTCTTGTGTAGCACTCCCTAACAACTAGCCACCACCCAGAAAACAGCCTCCCAACACAGCGTCTCTGCTAAGGAATACCGGTTGTTGCCCTCTGAGAGACATCGACGCGACAAGGCAGCCACGGCTTGAAGCCTGAATCCGTCATTGCCCCCGACCCTCGATATCGAACGTTGCGCATACCGACAGGGCCAAGAGTAGAGATGCCTGAGTGTAACTCGACCATAAAGGCCCCATCGGGGCCCATTGCGAGGGCTCAACCTGTAGAATACCCACTCTCGGATAACTGCAGTTGATCCTCTCACCGATAATTTCTAAAGGATACGGACAAGAGCAAGGCGAACGGGTCCGGGACCATCGCAGGAGCCGTTCCGCCTCTCAACATCGTCAAAGACGCGAGCAGCCAAAAGTCCTCCACGTGGCGGGCATGCTCCCCGCGAAAGCCCCCAACGGCCAAGGCACAAACCCAAGGGTCATCTATAATCCAATCAAGTGGTATCGACCGGGCCCCATGTAGGAGGCTCAAACTGTTACACCAACCATATTTGCATCCGTGCCAACGGGTCCGACATTCGCTGGGCAGCAGTCTACCACACTTCCCCTAGCGTCGGCAACAGCCGCTGTTGTTTGACTTGCTGGACTTGCTATGTCTTATGCAATCCTCTGGTTTGGCGCTACTATCAGCTTGTCCGATGAAGAATATTCTGAGTGTAGGCGCGGCTACCTACTAATTGAAGCCTCCAGTACGGTGGTCTGAACTGTTGATGGCATGGTCCAGACTGCTGAGCAGCATACACTTCATATCAAGCCGAGTTTTGCACAGCTAAAAGCATCACTCGATCAGACCTATACTATGCCACCATGACACCATAAATATGGCAGTAGTCAGCAAGACGGAAAACATGTAGCAGGTAAGCTTTCAAACAATATCTCACCACCTGAAAGTATGGCACGCTGCATCAACGACTTCCCACCCTTACAGCGACTTGCATATTTTGGTCATCTGACGGAAAAAGTCGACCAATCGAGTTCACAAAGGAGGCCTACATTCGCGTACCTTTCCATGTTGGTCAATTCGATCAACCCTTTCGAGTCTGAGCCAAGAACTCGGTTGTTGCTGCACGTCAGACTCGCCGCTCCTGGGAGTGAGTGAATAGTGTGCACGTCGATGAAGGCCATGGCCGGGCGGAGCGGCTAATTTTCTCTGTGACCAAACATACTCGTCGCTTGCTGTTCGTAGCTCTATCGCTACGGTTAACCGCTTCGTGGGGGTGAGATGGTGTTATTTGGAACCTGATATGTTCCCAGGATACAGTACACGCTGTACTTCCCCTGTCTTTCTAACACGGTGTGCTACCCTTGAGATCCAACTCAGGACCACGCTCAGCAGCAACAAGAATAGACGGCGAAAAGGTTCCTTGCATACTCAAGGCCAATTGTTGCCCATGGCCTCAATCTCTTGATCAAGAAGGTACCAGCGTTGCCATCTATTTCAACTAGCAACCATCGCCGTATCTGATTCTATGCACAAAGACATCACGAGGCGCGCAAAATTGGCCAACAAAACGACCCACACCGAAGCCTACGAGAGTCGGGAAATGACACCTTGGGGCCTTGGTGTGTAGTCCGCATACGTCCAACAGCCCTAACGACTTACACCGTACAGTATAGAGACAGTACCCGGAGACGTCCCGCGCTTGAGACTATCCGGCGGAAGCTAACGAGGATTTGGACAATCTTCTGTCATCGTGCACACGAGGCGGCCTCGGCAGGGATGGTAGGCGCGTTGAGGGGTAAAGAGAGGTATGCAATTGAAAGCTGGGCAGAAAAAAGGCGGGAAGTTGAGGTGAGTGTGTGAGAAGCGGAGAGGGGCTGAAGTTTCCATCAACCCAGCGTCGGTTGTTACCCCTCTCCAGCTTCCTCACCATCATTGACTAATATGGCAACTTCTTCGTCGTTTCTGTTACTCTTCACGATCCCGCTCGCCTTGCTTTTGGACAGCCCATTGGGGCATTTCCGCGGGTAGGGATAGTTTGCCCATACTTCGGATTTTCGATGCCGAGTTTGACGAGTGTCAGTTCTCAAAATACATTCCAACTTGGACTTTGGAGGGGGGCTGTGCCTTGGATAATGGTCATGTTTGTATCCCCTCACTTTTGGATTTCAGGTAGGTACCTGACGTGCACACCTCGTGGACTCCCAGCACATAAACCCCTGACTAGTCTATTCTTTACCTCTCTGCTACGTACAACCTTTATCCACCAATTCCGTTTCCCCACAGAGCAAGAAAGCTCCATTTTCCCCATTCATGTCGTTCATGGGGTCCTTTTCCCCCATTCCCCTCCTTGTTCCCCGCCTTTCTCCATCACAGTTCGAACTGCCGTAGCGTTGCGTTCTGCTAAGCACAACCATCTCGTACGTGAGCCGCGATATTTCCGTTTGCACATGACATGTTATGCTTGGGGTAAACACACCTTCAAAGCTTCGTGATGAGGGATGTCTTGGCTACACCAATCTCGGGATTGGTCAGGAATAGGTACGACCGAGGTAAAGATGCCCCACGGAGACGACAATGACAAGAGACAACATCGACCACTCAATGATGCGGGGGGGGGGGGGGGGGGGCGCAATTATGTACAAACCCTCATCGACGACGACGACTACGGATTCGAAAAAGTGACTTCACCACACACGCACGATCTTTCTTGTCGTATGATCGGCGGGCGGCCTCCTTCACATCATTGGGACTGACCACCGATTGAGGAAATTCACACGTCCTTGGTTTTGCTTTTTTTTCCGGTACCGCCATCGAATATCATCATGTGAGATCGATCCTGCTTGGTTATCTTCCATGATACCAGATACACTACAGCCCAGTTGACTGCGCAATGCGACCTCGCTTTTTTGTCCAACCATAGTTCAGCGTGTTGGAAGATACCAGTAAGCTCATTTTACACTTTTTTTCTGGATCTCTTCTCGTCCGAGTGGAAGAAAGGTCATTACCAATGAGCGAAAGTTGCCCAAGACTTCTGTCTTCTGCTCGGTGGAAAACGCCCAACGCAAAAATTCCAGGAAGGAAACATATGCTAGCTGTATGTTGATTACCATCACAGATAAATAACATCAAGTTGAGCTCTGTTCAGCTCGTGCGAATTCCTTCAGTTGCACTCATCATCATGCCCAGCCAACCAGCCAACCAACCAGCCAACCAACCAGCCAAGAAAAAAGAAGGGAACACATGGAATAAGTGACCAGGAGTTATTTACAACCCCCAAGAACTGATATTCAGCTGTGTACATGTCTTGGCTTACCCATTTGGGAACTGGGGAATGCTCGCTCGTTTCCTACACAGGCTATCGCTACTTGTGTACTCGCTTCGGACTCGCTTAAGTGAGCCCTTCCTAGAAGAAAGACGGTATCATGATTCATGATATAATGAGAGGCGCGTAAGTATAGACATAGCTAGCTATGGTAGATGAGTAGGTAGGTAGTACACACCACAGGAAACCCCTAGGAGGCGGTGCACACTCAGCTGTAGCAATATATTTACCTCTACTAAGTGCTTCCATTTCCTGTGCTTGCTTGTACTGACTTTTATATTGATCTACCTGCAATAAACTTACATTTACTTACCAGCCTCCAAGAAACGATCGACCTTGACTCCGATGTCATTCAGCCTGCGATATTGGCGACACAGAACCCTAAGTTTCATGAAAGCTGCCCGCAACTGCAAACCGGCCGACCGGCAAGTTGACAAGTCGACGAACCGGCCCTCTGCAGCTCCAAGGGCAGTTTCAAACAAGAACTCGCTTCAATCAATGTATATATGTATATCTCGTGTGTCTGTTCATGATTGCACCTGTCACAGTCATCATTCTTGTCGCCTCCATCCTTCTCGTCGGAGTTCCTCTAGTCAAATACCCCGACCGCTCTTCGAGAATGACGAAGTATGTAATCCGTGTATATTTGGCCATGGCACGGGTAACGGAAGCAGAAGAAGACACATCATATCTCCGTTTCGGTCTCAAAACCAATCTACTCACCAAGACAGACTCGGGAACTCTTCGGCAAAGCGATACAGTGAGTGATAACAGTACTAACATTGTCATATTATGGGACCTAGGTCAAAACTTCACATCGGAGCCGCAATGCTAGTGGACAGACGGGTAATGTGAAAATCTCTAGAACTCTACATTTCTTCCAAGGCACATACATTTCTTTGGCACTGGAATATGTCTATGAAGGAGAACGAATATTTCTCTCCGCTATTTGAGTACAAATTCCATCAATGGTTTCTAGAAGCTAGATAAAAACACGCTCCAGAGTCAATCACTGATCGCAGCTGTACGGTTTGAAACCAGTATTTGAACGAAGGGTCAGTAAGGTCGATGCTGCTGCAGGAAACCGAAGTGACTGGGGACACTTACTCCCCTCACCATCACTCTGTGGGACAACCACTGTCGTGGGTAGGACTGTGGTCCCGACAACGACCCCGTTGATCGCAGCGTCCTGGTGGCTATCACTACAAGGGATCATCAAGATCTCTGCAGGACTGCACTGCTCAGCCCACCAGCCATCATAAAGGTTTTGGAAGTCACCAGAGCGGCACTGGTAGAAGACGGTGGACCCGCCGAACGCCAAAGAGCCGTTGTTGCACACCGAGAAGCCAGCCGTGTAGATGGCACCAGCCTGAGGAGGACCGTCAAACTGGAACTGGAAATTCGAGGAAGATGGATATGATAGGCTTGTGATCAGAAAATGTGATCCTTTGGTGAGACGTGTAGATGTCCTGGCGTATCCTATCCACCCAGTCATCCCTGTCGTGCTGGTTTTCACCTTCCTCCCCTTCATCGTATTCTTCGTATTCCAGCCGCGACACATCTGGAGAGTGCTCGTCGCCGTCGTTATCCGGGTCGTCGTAGTCGAAGAGGACCTCATCATCATCGCCGGCCTGGTCGATACCGCGAGCCTTTCATATCCTCGTCCTTCTTGCGTGCGTCCTCGGCATCCTTGATCTTCTTATCGTACGCCTCCTTGTCCTTACGGGTGCGGTAGAGGATTTGACCACACCAACTAGGTGCCACCAGCCTGAGGAGGACCGTCAAACTGGAACTGGAAATTCGAGGCAATGTATCCGGTTCGACCGTAGGCGTCCGGTGAGGGATATGACGTTCAAGGTGCTCTTTCCGTGTGAATTTCTTTCCACAGAGGGTGCACCAGAAAGCTGGTGGTCTCTAGGCAACGCTCCAATCCGGAACACGTTGCGCATCCATCGTTCGTAACAAACATCGGGGAGTATTCCCCGTCTCTCTAAAATTCTTTTGACCCTTAAAAGCGCCAATGGTGTGGGATGGATCTCGGCCAATGAATCTCATAATGGTTTCATGTCTGCTCCGGGACAGCCTTTGCGTCGCCGCCTTTTTGAACATCACGATCTTCTCGTCAATACTCTTCGACATCGCCGCCATGTCCCTGACACTGACACGTTCCAATATGCGCCTTGTCTCGGCGACCCAGATCAACCTGTTTTCCCGCAGGTTTCTTGGTGGCCTCCTCTTGCCACATGCGTGTGGCTTCCTGCCACATTTTCTCCTCGGGGGAAGTGTAAAAGGGAAGGTGGTTGACGGTTTTGGCGAGGAATCCAGTGGTATATATATAATCTTATTCCCTATGCTATACTAAATACAGCGCCTTATTGGCATGGGGTCCTTCTCCAGGTTCTCGGAGGGAAAACCGTGCGGCGATAAGCGCCGTCGGATAAAAACCGCCAGCTTCGTACGGTCGCGATCCAAGTCGC